>CAJQUW010007775.1:0-58725 GCA_907163375.1 Prostheceraeus crozeri
TGACACTTGATAAACATGAACAGCACCTTTACATTCAAAGTGATTTGATTCTACCTATTTCTGTTGGCGAGAAAAAAGAATACATTTTACGTGATTTCATTCATGATAAAGACGCTTCATATGGAATAGTCGAGAAGATGTTTGAATCTATTTTTCTATCATCCCGTCGTCAAACAAACTATACCCTCTATTGCTATCAAAATTACCAATGGTTTACAAGAGTGCATCCATGTGAAAGATACTAAATCCCTCGTAACTTTAGTGTTTCGGAAAACAAAGTGAAGTCATTGTGATATGTTTATTGAAATAAAAATGTGTATGAAAAAGTCTTTTCACAGATATAGGGGGAATGAGCTGACTGTAGGCATATATTCACAAGGAAGAAACGATCTCATGCGATACATAAAACAACCATGTATATCTACAAAAAGCAACATTAAAATACTGAGTTAAAGTTGATTATGTCAATACATCTCCTGAATGTGGTAGCGTGAGTTTTATTCTTTTGGGTGGAGGTATGTTTGTGTCAGGATGTCCATGTGGAAGAGATATGTTATGTCCTATCCAACACCTCTTATCCTCCCATGCTGAAAGTGCTCGTTTCTTGAACGTGTACGTTTTCACAGTATGAACTTGAGATTTTAAGATTGTCGTATTGACAAACGTTATAGTTTTATTTTTATAGGCCTTCTTATTGGACCGATGTTTCATTTTATGAACAATGGATTTTGATATACCTTTAGCACGCTTAATACTATCTGCACATTCTTTTAATTTCATGGAATACATTTTAGGAGGAGAATCATTTCATCTTTTTCCTTTCCTGCTGTCTCATTCTTAAAACAACCGAGTTTGGCTTTATTCTGTATGGAATAGAGTGGATGAGCGGGATTGTAGTTAGATGTGTCGAAATATTTTTCTAATGACTTGCCTACTTCTTTAAAATTTAAATCTTTTAGAGTGGTAATTCCTAAAAAGAAACTATCTGTATCACCACCCAGCAAGCGAACCTCTTTTACGAGAGGGCATGGTTTTAATATTTTGTAGAAGAGTTGATACATTTCAAGCTTGGAATAATCTAAAACGGCTTGCCCAATATAGATGGGTTTGCACAACTCAACTTCTGATTTTATCATTTTAACACCTACAAGAGCCTCATCGATGATGTCTCTATCAATGAAAAAATGTGATGAGGTCAATTTGTGATATTTTTGTTCATCAACGACTAGTTTGTAGTTCATACGTTTTCTAACATCCTCCATGGTCTTTCCGAAAAGACTGTTATTCTTATATTTATAAAAATCCTTTTCAAAATTATTTTGGGCGAGTGCACGTTTTTGACTGTTACTATCTATGTAGGGTTTGAGGAAGGCTTTCTGTCTAAATTTGATAATGCGGTGAACTGACTTTAGAAGCATGCCCATTTCTAAATAGAATTTTAGTATGCAGAAGTGCACGAGATAATTTTTCTTATCATATTGGGTGAGTAAAAGTTTGCGGCATGGTTTGTACCTTGGCTGTCCACACTCTGTTAAGTTATTATGAAATTGTGACATGAATGGTGAAAACATATCTTCAGTCACGTCACCAGATTCAGGTGCGAGTGGGAAATCAGCAGTTTTATTTTTAATGCTATTTGGATAAATCAAATCCACTTCAAAATAATATCCCCAATCACCTTCATCTGGAATCTTCAGTATGTTTAAAGGGTTGGAGTAATACTCAAGCTCATCTTGATTTAACCAACTAAACTCGGAATGAGGTAGTGGTTTAGACAGTGAACTGCCATATAAATTATTTTGGTCATAGTACTTTAGGTGGATATGATCATCACCTACTGTTTCAGATTTTATATGATGTTTATTTACAAATGTGAGACCACCGCGTATTCCGCGCTCAAATATATTATACATCTCCGGGTCTTGTAAGAGATGAATGGTCTCACCAGTCATTTTAAAGGCTGATTTAAAGGACATGGTTGGTAGACTGACAAAGTGGACAGGATCTAATTTGTCTTCTTCTAATGCCACTCGTCGAAACTCCTGAAAGACATCAGCCAGCAAAATGACATCTAATTCTAAGTAAGCGATCATATAATCGCCAAACGTTTTACAATCAAATTTTAACCATGCCTCTTGAGCATGTTCATAATCTTCTACTGGACAATCTTGACCCGTCAAATCATTTTGGAATTTGTCAATGGAAGGAAGGGTTGTTTCATTTAGTTTAGACATTGAGCTAAAATACGCATAAGGAAATACTCCTTTGCGAGTGATTATTTCATCCGTTAAGTTTGGATAGTGTTTCTTCAAAGTTTGACTATGGGGAAGAAACTTGAGATTACGAACGAGAGAAGCTAGTGACGCTGACATGAATTGGAATGAATCTAAAAATTTTATTTCGAAGAAGACTGTCTTATTTTCTTTAGTTTTATCTACTGGTACTTTTGCTGTCATTGCCATGAATTTTTCTCTCGTTTGCGCTATTACATTAAACTGCCACGATTTCATCTGGCTCAACCCTCCTTTTATGAGCATATGACTGTCATAGCCCTTAAAGTTATGAAAAATGACGGGTAGTACACGACGTCTCAACCTAAGTGAAAAGTTACATTTGGAGCAGAGTGCGTTTCTAAATTTACCAGTGATGTGATCATGATCACGCACTTTCTTAATTTTATCATCATCAAACATTTTATGACATTTAGGACAGGATGTGCAACTTTCAAATTTTTGTTTGTCTTCATCTGACATATGTAGTGACGTACGCTGCAATTGGGAATCATATGATTGTTGAAATTTAGCAGCTTTATCGAGAAATTCTAGAAATTTTGAAATGCAATCTTCACCTTGCCAAGTATGCATTTTGTTTTGTCTATTCCTAAAGTGGTCATGCCATACTTCATAGCAGGATATGGCTGCTGGCTTGTGAATGATATCATCAATGTAGCATTCTATGTCTGCGTAAATGACACGCAGGGGACTTAATTCGTCACTATTATCCCTATGTGAAAATATTTTATCTTTTGGCATGCGTTCCATTTGGAATTTACCTCGCTTGCACCATTCATAGTGAGTTTCAAATTTATCTTTACTCCAAAAGGAGCGGATGCAGCGGTCGCATACAAAATGTTCACCTCTTTTAGAGTGCCTCAAGTGAGTGTACAAGCGAGAGATTTTGGGAATACCACAGTAATGCCATTCCTCGCTATCATCTTGTTTTACTAATAAGAGGTTGACTACACGTTCATGACAAGTTGAACGTGAATTATAGCGGGCACCCTTCAACCCCTTCTCCCACACGTGAACGACAATTTTAATTTTATTATGTTTTTCGAACGTTTCTACATCTTTGATTTTCATGTCTTCACTATCACAACCTTCAAAGTCTAGTTCATCCTCCCACTGTCTATAGCTATAGGTATGATTTCGATTCGCGTTGATATCATTATAGTGAAGGATGGATAGGACTGCATATTTGAAACACTGTGATTTACAATCGACATTGATGACAGCTTTCTTATTATACAACGTTTTTGGTAGTTTAAATGTGCCTCGAGCTGCATGACTTTCTAATAGGAAAATTTTGAATATGGCTGAGTCCACACCATCAAAAATGAGAGCGCTGTCGCGTTGATTGAATTTATCTACATTTGATTTTAAACATTGAATGTGAAAATTTAGCCAAGACTCGCAGTCTACAACTTCAGTTGCGGAAGAGGAAGGAACATGAAACTGTATTCTCTCCGTCACTTGACCCGTTTGAAAATCTATCTTAATATATTTTAGTTTGAGGTAGATGAGCGCCTTCATTCTAAAATTGTCTAAATTGTTGAAGAGCGCTTCGATAATGTTAGAATTTTGAAGGAGCCACTCAAGAAAATCTACTATTTGAGTATTGGACTCCATGCAGTAGTCGCGTACTAAATTATTATGTGAAACATTAATGAGGGAGATGGTAGAGGTACCGTTGGTGTAGTGATCATTTGCATGCGTGTGTTGAAGTCTGTGCGAAGATCGCTGAAAGTGACTATCAAAAGAAAGAGGGCACAAATCGCAAGGAAAGGAGATGTCATCGTCAGAATCAACTTTGCAAAGAATGCCGCTTTGCGTTGACACACACGTTGTTTGATGTGTCGAAGGAGACTGTACTTCCTTGTAAACATATGTCCGCAGTCGGCACATTCCCACTCGTTGCCTTGTCGCGAGAGTCCTGAGCTGGAACTCACATCACCTGAAAGAGAAATCATTCTATCATCTCTGTTCAAGTCTCAGTGTATTGTTACAACCTACTTTGACTCAACAACTCTAAACTTTCCTCGAGAAGGGAGGGCGTTGGTGATGAAGTTGATGCCTGAAATTGAGGAAGATGCTATTAGCCACACGTTTGAGGGAGATGAGTGAAGAAATTTTCAACTTTCCATTTCAACGAAATCGAGTTTAAGGTTGATACTTCAACAAGATAGAGACTTCACTCAAATTTGGAATTCACGAGAGAGCAGTTCACTTGTACGCCTCAAATATAGAATTTGCCAGAGAACACTTCACTTATATGTCACAAAGACAGAGTGAAATGACAAGAATGTCACT
Source organism: Prostheceraeus crozeri (assembly GCA_907163375.1). NCBI lineage: Eukaryota > Metazoa > Platyhelminthes > Polycladida > Euryleptidae > Prostheceraeus > Prostheceraeus crozeri. The sequence goes on from CAJQUW010007775.1 coordinate 4,590, forward strand.
TTGCATATATGCTTTCGTATTCGTCATTCATTGGCTGTTCATTCTGATCGGTTGCTTGTTGATACTTAAGAATTAGAAAACATTTGAAAGTTATTATTCACATTCAACATGACAAGCCCTCCGACAACACCAAATACCGCATTGGAGTTCTCCTCTCCATGCTCAACACCAAAGGCGCTCGTTACACCAAATGCACCAAGAAAGGCGAAGGTGGAGAAGGTGTACCGACTGGACAATATACGAAAGTTATCATTACCAGCGGACAACGAAGAGAGTGTATGTGAGAAGGAGTGTCCCGACTTAACAGGCGTGAGGTGGAAGTATCTCCAGTACGATACTGACGATGTGATGGAGATCACCAGCACCAAATTCCTCCACCAATTATGGGAGTGGTACACCCCTAACTCCCAGCCACGGACTATGGCGGAGTGGGAGTATATCGACAAAGTGAGGCTCGCAGTGGAAGAACGATTAAAGCAAGTGAACTGTTTTTGTGATCTATGTGAAGCCAGACTCTGGGACGATATTGACGATGAAGACCTTTTGAAATACATGCCATAATAAATTTTTATTTCGTATTATCTTTGCTTTCATACTGACTTACTTGAACGGGGCTTCAGTGGATGATTTAACCATGTATACTTTTTCATTTGGAAATAGTAGCACGCTTAGTCTAACTTGTAAATCTTAAAACATTTCATATGGGCGATGATGGTAGATGAAATAGTGTCAAATAAAATTAAGATAGCTTACACTTCTGATACAGGGATAGAAATCGACTGAGATCCATGTGTAAAGAGCTTGTTAGACTTCGGATGGGCTTAAGTGGATGATTTAACCATGTATACTTTTTCATTTGGAAATAGTAGCACGCTTAGTCTAACTTGCAAATCTTAAAACATTTCATATGGACGATGATGATAGATGAAATAGTGTTAAATAAAATTAAGATAGCTTACATGATACAGGGATAGCAATCGACTGCGATCCATGTGTAAAGAGCTTGTTAGACTACGGAAGAGAGAAGTGTGTTATGTTGCGTGTGGCGCGTGAGTGTCCTCCCATTTCATTCCATTCATCAATTCGTCTCATTGATAGAGACAGGTAGAACTCATGGTTCTCATAACGTATGCAATGAAAAGTTTTAGGCAACCTTCGACAGTTGGCTAAATGTCGCCCTGACGCGAATGCATACTACGTTGAGACAGAGGCAATCACTTGCAAACATGACGCAGAGAGGTTAAACAAGATTGACCATTGCCGAATGTCCCTTGCGGTATACATAGCTACGGGTTTCACCGCCGCCCTTTACAGGAACGCCCGTCGAAAGGAAGTATTACACCGAACTTCATTTGCAACGTTCAAGTTGACTGATAGCAGATTCAACTTAATGATAGTATTCGCCAGTCCAAAGACTGCCCAGGGCAAACCGCGAGGAGGTTCTATCATGTCTTGCCCCATGGTGGCCCTTAAGAGAGCCGATGGTTCGTTCTCGGTGTCAATTAAGTTGACTATTGGCTGGAATAGTCAATGGGTATGACGGTTAGGTTCTCATAGACCCTATACCGCCTAGGTCGTGCTGGTGCATCTGGCACCTTTCGGATGCGAGTGGTATTCGGAGTCCACACCCCATCCGCCCAAACGATCTTCTTGATCTTCCCCTTCTTATCATCCTCTTCATCCCACTCGTCGAGGATGATGAAGTCGGGAATGGCGTTGTCTTCATCGATGAAGACGGGAATGGTGCTAGCAGATGTTGCTTTAATCGTGACTTAAAATTGAATGAGAAGCGCTACAATCTTCTGTCTTATATAGAGTTTTCAACAATGAATTGCTCAACAGCGAATCAGAATGCTTCAGGGATAGCAATCGACTGCATAACGTTCAAGTTGACTGATAGCAGACTCAACTTAATGATAGTATTCGCCAGTCCGAAGACTGCCCAGGACAAACCGCGAGGAGGTTCTATCAAATCTTGCCCCATGGTGGCCCTTAAGAGAGCCGGTGGTTCGTTCTCGGGAGTAACGTCATCTTACACCCTACCAATTCTGCTGAGAGAGTCTTTGACTCTCTCTTTGGTAGCAGTGTCGACTTCCACACTAACTGGCACAAGGCTAAAAAGTGGAATATAGCGCCATTCTGTTGGATTGACAACAGTTGCTGTCATCGGACTGCCAATCCGAGCAAGATTATTGTGGACTCTGTCTTGCTCCTCTAGCCTGACAAACTCCTCAAATAAATTTCGCGGCCTTAACTGCGGTCCGCGAGGAGAGCTGACTTGACTGTTCGGCGTCTGCATGATTGAAATGAAATGAAATGAGAGGCAGTGGTTTATATACCCCTCTAACGCGGCGCAACGTTCAAGTTGACTGATAGCAGATTCAACTTAATGATAGTATTCGCCAGTCCGAAGACTGCCCAGGGCAAACCGCGTGGAGGTTCTATCATGTCTTGCCCCTAGGTGGCCCTTAAGAGAGCCGATGGTTCGTTCTCGGGAGTGAATTGATGGGGTGGTGAAGGCGGGCAAAGATCTGCAATGAAAATGATATGTATTAGAATAGGAAATACTATCTTATTTACTTTTCACTTACCAAGTTAGCCATCCTTTGGCAGTCTCGCGCGCTTCCGAATAGAAAATTTGTGGAGATGGCCGCGCGTTCTCAGGCTGGCATGTAGGCATTTTTTCGTCGGATGGCCGTTATAACAAATTATTGACTCGTCCAGATTTTGATTGACGAGTACTTCGCCGTCCAAACGATTATCCCGAATAGGGATGTGAAACTCAAACAACCTATCCTCATTCACACGATTCCACTCATCCCTCATGCGTTCCAACTTCTCAAACGCCTGCCTCTCATCACCCCGCCGAGCCACAGTCCTCTCCAACTCAACATTCCTCGCTCTCAACACACTCATCTCCTTCATCATCTCCTCAAACTTCGCTTCTGCATCTCTCATTCTTCTCTCCGCAGCACTCGCCCTCTTCTCACAGTCATCATTCTTCTCTTCCAACTCTCGCGTCTTATTCTTCAAATCAGTCACACTACGCCTCATTCGAATATTCTCATCCGCTACCTCCTTCGACTTCAGTTCCTTCTTTTTCAACTCATCCAACTCCTTCACAACTTCATCCTTCACCTTCTTCAAACTCTCATACTTATTCACCAACAAATCATGCGCCATCTGCTGCGATACATGCCTCTTCTCTTCATCCTTCAACCACCTCGCCGACTGCATACGAATCCCACAACTCTTCACTTTTGGGGAAGATGAGCTCTTCGGGGGGTCGGTGATGACAATGTTTGACACCTCCGACGACGAAGAGCTCAACTTCCTCACACGCTCCCTATCTAAATCCACATCATCCTCATCATCACTCTCAAGCACTCTCTTTCACCCAATCTCAGCCTCCAACGACGCAACTGCTCTCGCCAACTCATCATTCTCAACAACATTCTCAACAACATTCTCAACCTTACCCTCTCGCTCTATCGCCAACATTCGCTCCCTCTCTTCCACAATCAACTGCGTGAATCTCAAGTCATTCACCAAACCTCCACTACAGTCAGCATGCACTCTGTAAAAACGCGCCTCATCCTCATCACCCTTCAACACTTTACACTTCACACACGCAACCCTATTCAGGATAGTCATGTGGTCGGTGCCCGCCTTCTTGACATGAGCCTTGGCGTCCGCACTGCGATTAACTCGCCCACATGAGCACATTTTAATATGGTATTTGCGGTTCCTGTCATTAGCCATGCCTGAGATTTTATCGTTAACTGTAAGATAATGAAATTTGTATAAGTTTGGAATCATTTAGTACAGTCATATTCCTAAAGCATTACACTTAGTGAGGAATGATAGATTTGAGTATAGTGAGTGGCACTCGATCCCGTCGACAGCCCGAAGGCCTTGTACTGATCACTAGGGAAGTGAGAGATCTTCCCCGATACCCGCTCTTTACAGCTGAAGACATCATTGTCACTGCCCCGAAGTGGTGACAGCAACGCCGAGTCAAAGGTAGTAATCAGTAGCTGGAATCTAACCCCTCAAAGCTGCCTTAGACTTAGTTAAATTTCAAATCTGATAGCAGATTTGAACTCAGCATACTTGAAAACGTTAGTCTACATGTTAAAACTTTGAAAAAACTGAAAACTAAGAATTTTTAAAAAATTCCGCATTTTACTACTCATACTACTTTTTAAAAATTTTATCAGTAGTAAAGACACTATCAAACTCTATCATACAAACTTTGAAGTAAGAAGATAGCTTGCCTACTTCAAAAGATAGAGTCCTTTGAAACACCCGATATCGGGAGCTCAGAGCGACGACCGTCGCTTACCTCGTCTTTCGATGAAGTGATCAGACTTACGTTGTCGGGGGTTTATATATGCTCGGAAGAAAACTTAAAATGGCTCTATCTCCGAAAGTATTCATCGTAGCGACATGCGGTTTGTTGCAAACGATTCGTCTCATCATTCTCTATCATATGACACCTGAACCATTCTCATATGACCACGGGAAGTTGGTCCGTCAGCACATGTCCATGTAACATGCCACAAGTGAGAAAATTCCTAAGTGTGAGAGCTCCAGTGTGGTGAAAATTTTGAAACATTTAAAACTTCCGAATTTCGACCTGGGACCTTCACCAAAACATTTTTCATCAAATTTCACTGACCTCCCCCCCTCGTTTGATGAATTTGATGAAATTTGATGAAAAATGTTTTCTAGAAGCCAAGATCGAAGCTAGCTCTCCCGAGGGGGGGGGGATGTCAGTGAAATTTGATGAAAAATGTTTTGGTGAAGGTCCCAGGTCGAAATGCCACACTTTGGAAAATTTTCAAAATTTTACCCATACAAAGCCACTCTGACACTTAGGATTTTTTCAGGTGAGCTCCGACCTAAAATCTTGTAACAGCTCTAACTTTTGAACGAAGACAGATATGAACAAGGCGTTTCTTTCACTGAATTTGTCTCACTCTTAGCTTTCAAACGAGCTATTGCACGACAAAATCCGTCCACTAGAAGCCAAGATCGAAGCTAGCTCTCCCGAGGGGGGGGATGTCAGTGAAATTTGATGAAAAATGTTTTGGTGAGGGTCCCAGGTCGAAATGACACACTTTGGAAAATTTTCAAAATTTTACCCATACAAAGTCACTCTGACACTTAGGATTTTTTCAGGTGAGCTCCGACCTAAAATCTTGTAACAGCTCTAACTTTTGAACGGCTGGTCCGATTGACTCGCGGTAAAAATGGCGTCGAGCAGTTTTTTCTCCTCTTTCAAACGAGTAGCTGTAAGACAAAATCCGTTCACTAGAACCAAAGTTAGAAGATTGTTGTCGGGGGGGGGTCCGTGAAATTTGATGAAAAATGTTTTGGTGAAGGTCCCAGGTCGAAATGACACACTTTGGAAAATTTTCAAAATTTTACCCATACAAAGCCACTCTGACACTTAGGATTTTTTCAGGTGAGCTACAACAGTCCACCCTCCCAACCTGGCCGGCACACCACGCCAACCTGGACAGCACACCACGCCAACCTGGACAGCACATCACCGCGCGCTACGACGGCCGGCCAGAGGGGGGGGACGTTAGCGAACCTTTCGGACTCACTTGGCCGGCACACCACGACACTCTGTCGTTCCAGAGGGGGGGACGTCAGCGACGGCGGCCATCTTGCGCTATCCAGAAGTGGAGTTTTACTTACTACTCGCATTGTTGCCATTAGGAGAGAGACCTTGGATGTGTTCTTCTCAACGGCATCATAATTGATAAGAAGGTCCAACGTTGCATTTGATTGATGAATTGACAAAGTTTCGAGATAGATGACAAGCATGCATTTCTGAATCCTCATCTACCTGCTTACAGGAATTTTTCCGATGTCTTGTGCATCGGTATTTCAGGGGTAGCAAATGACATACTTTGCTACCCCTACTCAAACTAAGGGGTAGCAGCTGCTACCCCTGCTACCCCGGTTCCGACGCCCCTGTTTTTTCATCAGTGAACGAAGGTAGCTTTTTTGCAAGTACTCTCTTGTGAATATGCATACAAAATCATCTCTATCAAAAACACAATTGCGCATGCTTACATCTAATCCACATTCTAAAGTACACATAGACGTAAATCGATGCAAATTTGCCCATGACAAGGGAAAAATCTGTGTGTATTTCTATCACCAAAAAATCCTCTTTGGACACTAACTCTAGATGGAAGCTAATAGTCTACACATGTCATAATCCCGTGTGCCTGCTTCAGTCAAATGTTGCAGAAACCGTAATTTGATTAAAAAAAGCAATCATTCTGTGCTGTTTCTATATGCGTTTTCGTATTGAGGCAATTACAATATGGATCTTTTGGTGATTAAAATAGGCCTACACGCAGATTTTTTCCTTGCCATTTGGCAAATTTGCATCAATTTACATCTGCGGGTACTTCACAAACTATTGCAATTTGTGTCGGGTTCATGTGTAATTCGCTGTGTGCTACCTGGGCATAGAATGGAAATATGTCCTCGGACACCTCAGACTTAAACTATTCAAGCACAAAAAATCCATGCAGCAGTACACGCTGCGCTTTTCTCCCTACAAGGGCTCATCAGTGTTCGGAATAGCCCAAAGTAGCTTAAAATATCTGAAATGGCTGAAGTAGTGCACAATGGGCTGCTCTGTGTTTATCTATCCTGGCTGTGCCGTGCGGCTGACAATCATGCAGATTGTGAAAGGCCAATTCTAGATATTTTGAGCCAGTCTGGGCCATTCCGAGCCGTACCGTACTGACGAACCCCTGTAAGACGAAATACGCAGTGTCTATGGCTGTCACAGAGTTTTTGTGCTTAAAATTGTTCAAGACTGCGGACGTCTCTCTATTACATTTGTTAAGGTTTTGCAAACGTCATAATTAGTCTAATAGTTTGATATAATTGATGGATAATTACGCTTATTTCATGACTGAAAGAAGAAACGGCAAATACCTACACTCCTACAGCCATTCGATAAAATATGATTGATAAAGACCATAAAAACCAAATCTGGGAAATAAAAATACTTCATAGTGCATGCTTCTATGATGGCAGATTTTCAGTAGAATTCATTAATAGATTGTCAAGACTTTTCATGCCTTGTTTGCGACTTTTTATGTGTTCTGATATATCATGCTGTTTCCCCAAGCACTTACTGAATAGAATATCGCATTATATGGGGAAGTTATAATTTCAGTCTAAATATACTATGAATTTCACATTCTCTCAGTTTTTATGGAAATTGTCAAAAAAAAATAAAAAATGGTCTACAAATGAACAACAATGCAAGCTAGATTAACTGTAAACTTCTAGTCACTAAATCTCAAAATATTCAGAATCGCGCGATTTTCGATTAATCGTGCACTGAGTCGCACGATTCGGAATCGCTCGAAAATCGAATCGGGGCCGCCACTGGTTTTAAGTAGACATGGAATGTACTTATATAGCGACGTTTTATCCTTGATATTTGAGCAAGTTACTTGGAAACTGCAAATGTGCTTTTTGCTATCCGCAGGTTTGTAAAAAGGTTTGTAACCTAAAGCGTGAAAGTTTTAAAGGTCAGAGCAGCAGTTCTATGGTTAAAAACCATGTTTTTTGAAATGTTTCAAAGCAAAAAACATGATATAATTTTGTTTTTTGATTTTCTACTATCAAGTTATGACGTTTTTCAAAAATGATTGTCAAAATGATATTATATGAGTTGTCAACGTCATAGGTAATTTTTTTAGACACAAAAAATTAACCTGAGCTGCAATTTCTGATGTACACAAACTATGCCACATCAATGTGTTACATTTGTTTTCATGGGATACATCATCTCTTCGGTCGATCAACACATATCAAATTTTATTCTGTCTGCTTCCCTTTTTCTGTCATGCTAACTTAAGCAAAGCTTCTAGAAATTTGAAGAATACTAAGCTGATATCCGCGCGTCCGCACACGTGTTCCTGAAAAAACAAAAACCACAGTCATCCAGCTTTCATTGTATTACCTAGAACTTCTCCTAGACATGTAGTAATACCTTGCTTTCACTGACGTAGGATGACAATCTCGATCTTTGTAGATTTCAGCTATCCCTGTCATCAAATAATTGGGAAACTGGGCAATTACATTTATACTATTCAAGTCAATGATTTCAGCAATTGCACTGGTTTATTGCAGATGAAAACACGTCTACATCTCAACGACCGACAATTGATTGACAGGGAGGAATTAAAGACCTCTAGTCTACCAACTGGAAAATGACCCGAATTCGTTCTTCTACTAGCACAACAAGTTCCGTCTTGTAAATTTTTATGCTCACACGAGTGAGCTGCATGAGTCAAGCAGGGAGGACTAATGAATGTTAATACTTAAAGAGAAATTCTAGTTTAGCTTTTGTGGCAAATGTACAGCACAACATTAAGTGCATTCACTCCTCATGAAGTCATCCCAAATACCAATTTAAGCACACAACAGTTGATATTAAGATTACCATGATATCTATAGGCCTACTTCCATCATTAGTTTTTGCAGTCGAAAGTTAGATCAATGTCTTAAGAAACCACAAATGAGAAATTCTAAAAAACAAGTATTTTTTAAAAATAAAGGATGTTTTAAAACCATGTTTTAGAACAAGAGATGTTTCTGACACTAAATAGTTCCCTAACCCCATAGGCTAATAGTTCTGGGCTATATGAAGCAAAGTTGGTCGAACAGATTGCGATCTATTCTGAGGCCACTGGCTAATGTTTATTCATCTATGAACCTGACAATGAAACAGTTGAGAAAAATATGACCTGAGCAACATGTCAAAATTGTCAAGCACAAAGAAGCGTAACATTACTTAAATCATACTAAAATGACAGTTGGATATTTTTTAATCAAGTCACCACCCATGTTGCAAACGTAAAATGCGTTTTTCAAAGTTGACTTCCAACTAAATCGATTATCGAAGCCATCTGCTCCACGGAGCGCAGAAAAACGTTTGGATTGTCATCAAAATCAGAGAAAGACATGGAGAGACTCTACAAAATAGAGAGATTAATTAATTTTCTGCTTACTCTATCGAATTTTTTATTCTTGCAGCAAAATCACAAGTCAAACCGAAATCAGTTAAGTGCAGTCGTTGGACAATTGGGTGATTGTAGCATCTGAAGCATCGTTAAGAGTCTATGTAATGGTCAGACCAGAGGTCGTTATAGTCACTTTGGTTGCAGTAGCCTATGCTTAATTAAAGCATATTCTTATTCTGCTTTCACCAGTTATTGTTTCGAAGCAACGAAATGCGCGAATTTCTATCAAATTCATATTTTACAGCACGGTTTCAATCATAATTAATTCATATTATCTTAGTCACATTTTGGTTTATTTTGTCTTCTGTTATCTTAGTCACCGCAAACTTTGTTACTATCATGGAGACGTGGTGTTGAGCATGATGAGAGTCACCTATGCAAGTAGGCCTATTTTCAAAATTAAAATAAAGAATGTCTAGGACCGCAGAATTAGACTGCTCGCACCTCCTAGTCGTCGTTTCCTAGAATAGCAGAGTCATATCTCGTATGCGATAATGAAATGGCCCACACCACACACGATTTAGGCCTACACGATGAAAAACTACTGTTTTATCGAAAGTCTAATTGCTATCTTATAGTTGAAATAGCAATAAAATCAGAGATGTTGTTTGTTTACGTATTTACGTATTTTTTGTTTGAATGTCTGTCATGCAACATTTGCCCTTGCGATTTTAGAAAGTCGAAAAACTGCTGGTATGGCATGTCAAACTTAACCTTCACATTACGTATTGCCTTGATTGTGTAGATTTTGATCTGAGTTTTGTCAGATGACCACATTCTCTTCATCAACGAGAATATACGCTCAATTGCGGCATTTGAGCCTGGTAAATACATTGCAGATTGAACTACTGTGCATAGTTCTTTACATTCAACTGCATTATGACGAAAATGTTAAGTTCTTATCAGCTATCCAAGGTGGTGAAAAAGTTTTCGACGACCGTCAGTTTTAGCGTAGCCGCTGTTCCATTTATCCATATCGTCAGGTGTAGTGAAGACCTTCATTTCTGTGCATTGGTCAAAGAGCCTAACACCACTGACCTCGCAAACGTCCTTCATAGTTACATTGATCTTTTCAAGCGATGCCCACATTAGACCAGGTTGGAATGTCTTTCAGGAGAACATATTAGAAGGATATAATACCACTGTAATGGTGCCACAATGTGATGTAGCTAATTGCTGTTTCGAAAAATTCGTCAACATGCTTGGAAAATTGTGTTAGGTCGACTTTTCCCTCGCGTTCAAGTCGACGGAGAACATTTCGGTTTCCATACCAGTGAAACGCTCACTTTTCATGGACCTCAAATTATCCAACAAATTAATGATAATAATATTAGCTTTCATCGCTGTTAAAGGTTCAGATTGAATAGCTGTGTTTGCGTCAGAGAACACTGTATGATTGCTTATGGACGAATAAGAGCGAAGCTTCTTTAACAGGATCACCGAAAAATCGTTTGAAAACAGTGGGAAATTTTTTTTATGACTCGAAATATAACTTTAAAGGAAGATATACTTTCAGTATACGTTCTAGTGCTGGAAGTATCACAAGCCATCGAGTCTTTGAACAATCAAGAATACGAGTATAATGGATCCACTTCAACGCAGAACTCTTTCAAGTTACTGCAACGAGCAGCGTATATAACATAAGAATTAGTACAATAGCAATTAGAGTGATGGGAATGGATTACCATGCTTCTCACCATGTACGTATGACCGTTGCGATAACATAACATTTGGCAGCAGCTCATAGTCTTCTTTGAAGATGAGCGTTCGCCAATGATTGATGGATCTGTGATGAATGTCAAGATCCACAAAGTGTGTTTCCGAATTTATGAGTTATCGGTCCAACTAAATAATTGATACTGAATTTTAGCACTGTGATACGGCAAAACCGGGACATGTATTTGTCCCGAAAGTTTCGGGACGCCGGGACACATTCGCCGAAGCCGGGACTAGTGCGAGACAATTTATTCCAACGCAATAGCCACTTCCTAGATAGCGAAACCACTATGTGTAAGCATCAGATGAGAAAGGCAACATGATAATTAGAAAATGATCGATGCATTATCTAATCTGTGTTGCAAATTACTTATTTCACAGAATTTGAAGCAAACTTTTAGGATTTTGATTTTTTTCCATCCAACATATTAACGTTCGGACATAGAAAGCTTTACAGTATCACGCATTTATAATATGAGAAATTCTTACCCTGAGTCCGAGATCATTGAACACAACTCAGAGCAAATCCTTACATTACACTGATCGCACCGAGACTGCTTGTAAGCTACATGTATGTCAATTTTTGTCAATACAAAACTAAGTCTACAGAATAACACTCAAAGGACCTTTTTAAAGTAACCAAGAAAAAGAAGGAATGATTATATTTTAGCACAGAGAATGACGCGGAATGTCGTGAGTTATAGCGTGGAAAACAGCCAGAAAATAACCAATCAATAATCAACAAGTTTTTAGGCCTAATAACCATAAGAAATGATATGTATTTAAAATCACATGCATTTCAGTGAGAATAGTGCGTATCTGCATTGAATGATGTTAATAGAAGCAGGAACACAAATGAGAAATGCATGATAGTAAATTGGCTCAAAGTTAAGCTATCTCTTGGAGCTGGCAAATAATAAGATACTAAGAACATTGATAGCATGAAATCAATAAGATTCAGATATTTGTACCTTTCCGAAACAAACAATCTGAATAGTGTATTCGTTTTTAGATGCATTTTTATTTGCAATCGATTGCAGCACTTGTTCAGATTTCTGGCCAGTAAAAGTAAATATCCTGTTCATTATTTCTGTCGTCTACATGTGTTCTTCTTTACAATTCGATGTAATGATCATCATTTATGCAGGATCATAGGCATCAATCATATAGGTGAAGGCCAGAACACTCAAAAATATTCCAATCAACATTATAAAGTATCCATGTCCTTGATAATCAGTGCACATTTTCCCCAATGTATTTTCACCATATTTCTTCAAATAAGCGGTGGCAAAGAGGTAAAATTCAAGATAAAACATTAATGACAGCAGGAAGCAAAAACCTGAAATGAAGAATACATGAATAGTAATAGTGGTAGTATATCGTATAATGTATATATACTAGTGTAGAATGCAGTACCGGGTGTTCCAAAAGAAGCTAACTAGCTTCAAAGCTTGAGGCTAGTAAAAATTCCTATCCCAAAATAATTCGGAATATAGGAGCTGTGGAATTTTGCAAGGTAAATGCAGTTCTGAAGAACAAAATACCTCATTTGTCTTTGGATTATGCGAATCTCTTACATACAGAACAGCTCAGGTCTCGGAAGATTTAGGAAATGATACTTCAAAAAATGAGGATGCATTCTAGCTATATCACTTTACCTCTTCAGTCGTGACCATTTATTGCCGTCCACCGAAGGCTCATAGCTTTATTAACAACACTCTCATCTACATGACTTATTTTTGTCTCTTCGAATTGGTCGCGATCTAGGCTATTTACTAGCTTCGAATTCAGATTGGCCCCTGGGTTGAGCTGATATGTATAGGTTGAAACATATTTTGATAGCATGCCTAGAAGGCTGCACGTGTATAGAAACGATGTCAAATCCCGACTTCTGATGATACGAGATCTGCAGTTGGCGGAGTTAATAAAACCCGAGTTTTCCTAATCCGGGGACTCGGAAAAATTTGTAGCTACCAACTACACGAGCAAAATTGTAGGATAATCAAAATGAGTTTTTTTGACCAAACGGTGAGAGAGGTTAGCCATTTTACACAAGTGGTCCAAAGCAGAACAAAAGGTCAAGATGTTGGTCCAAAAGAAGCAGAGGTTTGAACAGAGGTTGAAGTTGAAAACGGACAGGGCCTTCTGTCGGTCGATGTCCGGTGGTCAGATGATCAGTGAGAGACCTTGATCCTTTGTTCTGCTTTGGACCACGTGTGTAAAATTTGCTCCATGCATTTATTAGCAGTCATGGATTCCAAAATCCCGAAGAATCACAATCTCAGGGTCGCGAGATTGAAGAATCTTAGATATGCCTTTCACTGCAAGCTAAGCTAATAATACTAAGATCAACTGTGGTCAAATGAGAGGAATTCTTCCTGTACATCTCAATCTAGAGATTGAGTTTTAACCAGAAGTCAGTAATGTAAATAGATATAGTGAGCAATGTTGTCCCTTTAGATATCAATCCCGAGGTTTAGCTATTCCTAATTCCGGGACTGTGTATTACTCTATAAAATAATAATGTCAATATGTTCATCCTTATATTGATCATACTTGAACAATGCATAATTTAACGAATTCAGTTGTCACATAATCAAAAAGCCTCATCCGTGGGTTATTGAAAAAGCAATGCTGACGATTATATTGAAGTGTTTAAAAATATATTTGTTGTGCATGCATTTTGGAAGTTTCTTATCTTCGCATATTTTTCGTGCTTCAGAGTGCGTACCATTTTGATATTCGCTTAACATCTTTAATGCGTGATTTTGAACTTCCAATCTCAAGATTGGAATGGCCAGTGCCTAGACCAAGTGTCTCGACTGATCAAATAAATAAACTTATACAGATTAAGTAGAAGCCCACAGCTAAATCGGATAAGAATAGGCCTATATTAGGAAAAATGAAGTAATTTTTGTGATACGCAACAATTTATGAAATGGAAAGCTCAATTTAGGAAAAGTAGGCCTACAAATTGGTGTGACGTAGGGATTGCAATCCCGGGATCCCGGGATTTTCATACATTTTACGGGATTGAAATCCCGGGATTAGAGGGTGCGTGATCCCGGGAATTGAAATTATGATTTTGTTGGCCTAATTTCAGAATTCTTCAGAGCTGTTGGCGGATATCCGGATAGTTGAAATGCGACAAGATACTGAATTTTCTTTGTTTCTGTCAAATAACCTGAAAACTCGTCTGATGCAAAGAGAAAAGACCGATCTGCTTCTTACTATGCGGTTTCTTCAAACCGGCAGTATCCCAAATAATCATTTTGGGATAGAGCACAACACAATAAAGTACACCATATGCAATCTCTATGAGCGAATGCTGATGACTACATCAACAGATCCAAGCACAGATGAACCTGCAGATGCCTTGCAAGTTGGGACAGATGAGCAGACTGTCGCTGAACGTTTTCAAAATGCATTGAACAAAGCAATTTTGAAGAAGCCGAACCCATTGTCGTCTCAGAGGAGTCTTCAAAATATGATGATTCAGCAAGAAATGGAGTATTACAAAGCAGCAGGACAACTTGGAACAATGCTGGAAAAGCTCCAACGTGCCTTACTAACCATTCCGCCAACTTCAATAACGGCCGAAAGAGCATTTTCCAGCAGTGGGGTATTTGCTACCAAGGTATTTAGTAAGATTACTCTAAATTAAACTAGAACTATAATCATCAGTAACAAACCGCCATATAATGTAGCACATATATGTAGTCTACATGTACTTAGTGTGGCTTTCGTGATTAATTTGTTGAATCCCGGGATCCCGGGATTTTGGTCAAAATCCCGTGATAAATCCTCGATAACCGGGATTTGGAAAATCGGGGTCGGGATTGCAATCCCTAGTGTGACGCCAATCAAAACTCCGACCGGCGTCACATGATAATCACATAGAGTAAGAATTAGGTGTAGAGCAACAATTACTCAGCACTAGTGGCATCGCCAAATAGCGGTTTCTATTTCATTAAATGAACATGAACTTTTTTTTGGCATCGATTACCGCATGTGAAATGTGCATTTTTACTGATTTGGAGAAATTGCCAAACAATTTCTTCATTTGAGGTAGAAGAACGAGTAATGTTTTTGCAAATCCTTCGTGACGGTGAATAGTTTAGAGAGGTGGTAGGCATTTGCAGTCCAACTTCAGACAACAAATGGGCTCACAATGTTATTTAGTTATTTAAAAGTGAATCTTGATAGAGTCATGAAATCGCGCCTTTAAAACTGAGTTAAGCCACATGTTTTTCTTTTAAATTCTTGCGGCCAAGAGCATTACGATTCCAGCTATTTATAATTTAATTCTGCACAATGATTTTTATTTACCCTATAATGCATTCAGCTAACTAATAATCTAGACAAGTACAAGCTTAGCATCCATGTAGACAGTTAGCTGAAAAATAAACTATTAGCTGAATTTCATAAGTTAATATAATCTCGAAAATCGAACCATGAAGCAGAATAAGTTTTCAATTTTTGTGTGGAGGCTTAAATCATGATGCTGTTTGTGAAATTTTCTTGATGATCAACTTAACGTCCTTCTCAGTTAAATGTTCTAAGGTTCGCATCATAAAAGTTTCATTCCATTTGATGTTTAATAAGCTTCACAAATATCAAAATCTCTCACATAAATTATAGTAGGCAATGCAAACACAGAAATAGATCTTCAAAATTACCCTTTTAAGAATTTCTCCGAAGGCGCATTTGCAAACCAAAAGCGTCATATTTTCCTTAGAAGGTATGTCCTTGTCATACCTTCCTCGTATATATTTCCATATATTACTCGTGATATGTCCTCAGAAAGTCAATGTTCTCCAACTAGAAGACAAAGGATTCGCGGTTGAAAGAACACAGAAAACTCCATTTCAATTGAGCATTGCTGAAAGTCCGTCGTCAAAATCCTTCTATACAGAAAGATTTCCTCTTAAAATTTAAGATTGTGCTGATTGCATTTTCCTTCAGCTATTTTATTTTTTCTAGTTTCATATTATTTATTTTCCTTTTTTTATTGTTTTATTTACTTTATTTATGCCTATCATTTTGTGTTTTAATCTCATTTTTGGCTTAAATTTGCTTTATTTTCTTCCTTGCTTTAGCTTGTACTTTTATCTAGTATTTTCGTAATTTTTTGTATTATTGCTTTTATCATTTGCTATTTTATTGGGTTGTTTTCTAATCTTATCTTTGAGTAGTTATATCATTTATTTGATATTTATTCATTTTTGATATATTGAGATTTATTGATTTTTTTATAGCTGGTTTTTGACTTACTTTATTTCTTGATTATTTATGTATTTTTAAATTTTTATATTTTACATATTGTCTTTTTCTTTAATATATATTATTTGTAAATATTCGTACCTGCTCTATCTTACATTGCAGAATAATTTTGTGTTTTTTCATTTCTTATTTTATTTTTTATTATGCACTGTATCTGCACTTTAAAATGTTCGCACACGGATTCATATCGATCTTATCACTGAGATTGCGAAGTTAACGCCGCCTGTTAAATTGCGTCATAGAACTGCATTTACTGCTAGAAGCTGCTATCATCATATCACATCACTTGTTGCATTTCATCCAAGAGAACAAGTGAGGCCAATGATAATATGATGTTTTTGGTTTACAAACTGCTAAGAATTGATGAAATGTTTTTAGACCACAGAAACATGATCTCCGAAAAACTGAATCCTTTGGTAAAAAAACTTTCAGTGCATGCTTATTTTGAGTTCCCACTCTACACTCTATACTTACTCTCTTTGGATAATCGAATTGTCTTGGAACGCTTTCGTGATCAATAATAGAGACACATCAAACAGAAAGTCGTTCTGCGGTGTGTTGTACAAGTAAAAAGTTCAGGCGAAGAAAAATGCATTTAAATGTTTCAACACTGTTTGCGAATCTCATGTATCTCAAATTGGTATCCGTCTATAGACCAGTGATTGGATTCTAGGTATCGTGTAGTAGGGCAGCGGATTGTGACATTATTGCGGCGCTGAGCATCACTACCATGATGCCTGATGTCATATTAATCTCGTTGCGCGGATCGCGCAGCTGCGGCGCAAAATTGCTACATTTGCGCCGCTCTGTGATGATCGCGATAACTGATGTGTTAATTCGGAAAAATACATTTGATGCATCAATCTCGTTGCGCGCATTGCGTCGCAGCTGCGAAGAATTGCTATATTACTAACTCCGAGCAGGATCATTCTTGTTCATTTTTGAAAATATTAGCCATTTGAATGGAAGCATTGATTATGTAAGATTGGGAATTGAAACAAATTTATACCATGACTTAAATGCCCTTTCCTGATTTTTCCTTAGCTTTCAAATGTTCGCTTTTCTCTTTAGTTGTGCCTGTGAAAGTCAAAAAATGAATTTCTTGCGAATACATATTCAGAAGCACAATCTTTATACTTAATATAGTTTATACTAATGTACGGGCTTTCGACTTGCAGACGGCATTTGATAATTTGAACCGCAACGTGGTGCTGCAGAAATGTTCACAGAAGAGTACACCAACAGGCTGTACCGTAACAGGCGAGATGCAAGATAAGTCTAATTTGAAGCATCTGTTCCCGAAATTGAATTCCAAACAATATGGCAATGTTGCTAACCTTGCATATTTGCATTGTATAAAGCTAGATGATTAATTTACACCTACTTTTAGGCATTTATAATTAACGCTCTTGTGACTATTGGTATAGAACTAGTTATAAGTTGCACGTGAAAAATAAGGAATAAATCATAACATTAACATCAAAGACCATGTAATATTCAATTTCCACTGTATTTGATTAACATAGGTACTACAAATTCGAATAACACAATGATAGGCTATTTTGTTACGCTAGTTCATTAGCATACATAATCGATTATAGCTAAACAAGGGATATTTAGTATTAAGCAGGAGAATTTGCATCGACTGACTATCTACCATAAACTTTCATGCCGAAAGCCTGGCTGGAGGCCAGCACAAAACGTCAGCATTAGCTTGCTGCAAGAATGGCCCTATGTTCACACAATTTGAATAGGCCATGGTTGTCGAACGATTTATTCAAAGACATAACATAGAAATTCGACTACTCGCTTTTGATTGGGTTAGTAAGACTGGAATGGAAACCATAACGGTTTCTTAATGATCATTTCAGCTGCACGCTGAGGGATCGATTTAGGTCAATTTTCCTGTATCTTTAAAATAATCGTATTAATGAAATATGCTATACTGGTGGTTGATTCCTGCCTTAATTAAGGTGGTGCATTAAGTTTATACTAAACAACTATTTTTATTAACATTTGCATTTCTTTAATTGGAATGGTTTCGCCCACTCAAATTTGTTGGGACCCATGGAGAAATAAATTTAACAAAATAGTAAATAAAAATGAAATTACTTTATCAAAATAGTTGAGGGGTAATTATGATAATCAAAATAATAAACAAATTATATAAAAAATATATATATATAATATTATTAAAGATAAATTAAAAAAATCAACGTAAAAAAATCATAATAAAATAATATTATTATATATAAGATAATAATAAATAATTCTTAAACATTCCCTAGACACCGATGAGGCACCTAAACTAACTTTCACATCATTTTGCTTTTGCCCTCTAATATAATGATGTCAGATTTCTAGAAAAATGAGCATTTAACTTCATGTCAAACAACATGTACTTCTTACTTGCGATGCACGTGCTGATCCCCAAGCGAAGCATGTAATGTGTATCAACATCTTTTGCGTCTTTCGATTTGGCAGTTCCTCTGATGTTAGGACTTCTTCTGTCTATAGATCGGAATCCAGGTGTTTTTCGATCTTTCGATGCTGTTTTCGTAAACTTCTCAAGTTTTGGGACTGTTGATATATTAGTCAAAATAATTGAAATAATTCCCCATGATAAGCAAGTGATTCCGAAAACGCTCATTGATCTTGCAATACTCCATAGGTGCTTTATATCACCCTTTGCTTCGAGCATTGGAAATGCTGACTGATTGGCGCTGAAATTAGATATACAACATCAAGATCATAGCTATCACGAACAACGTTCCATGGAAGAAAGATTTCCATTGTTCGTTCCATTCACACCGGACGCGGCTCGGCGCGTCCAACCATAATGCCTGTTCTCACCGAGCCGCGTAGCGAGGGGCGGGAGAGGGGGCAGCGGCTGGTAACACATCATTATGGACGCTTCGTATTGCTAAATAATTGACATTCCTTATGCTACATGCATTCGAATGAGCCAAAACAAGACACCATAATTTGACATTTTCCCAAGATAGTTAAATAACGCACTCAGTTTTCAGACTTTACACGAAATCAGATGCAACATCTCCAACATAACGACTCGAAAATAATATCTTGACGACACATTTTCGAAGAAATGTAAAAAAATTTGCACTATATTTACGAGCGTGAACAAGTGATGTAATCAGGCTCTTAGATCTGAAAATTTCATCAGACGAGAACAGTTCGTTATGAATTGAAGAGTTACTAGGAACAGTCTATTTTAAAGCAATATCCGAGTAATTGTGTGATGAGTATTGGTCGACCAACGGTCTTGAAAATAGGGTTAATCTGAGAAGAGCACTGAGTTCAGTAGGAAATCTGTAAGTTGTGGTTGACGTATGATTGAGGGAATATCAGATCACGATCTCCGACCAGTCAAGCTGTCAGCACAATTATGAGCTAATCGACTGTTGTCACGCACTGCGATGAGCGATACAAGAGAGCATTTTCAAGGAGAAACAATTACTGCTGGTTGCAAAATAGATACCACCATCATCTTCTTTGTGAAATTTCCTTTTAAATGAAGTGTGTTTCAACTAAATTGGTTACGAATTCTGCGATCTGCGTCAAATAAACGATATGAAGCGTTTTGATGACATCATCGTAATGCTTGAAGAGTGGCGAAAATTAAAGACAGATGGAAGAGACCAACATTGCCAATTTAATTTTTTCCAATTGCAAATGAAGTACGGCTTCAGTGATTGACATTGCAAATTATTAATCGTTAGGATATGAGGATTGCTATAAACTACATAATTTTGCGATAATTGATGATTTGATATTTCACATTTGTAAAGAACAGGATGGTCTTTAAGGACACACATATCATTTACACATTTTCATTAATAGGATGACAACAAGGCACAGGTGACAGATCATGAAATAGAATTAATGCACGGATTGACTTTGCAATAACCTAGGTCACAAAACGACCTTTACTAACTTGCATTGTCTATTCTCTAGAGATGATCACATAAGTTGAGAACGATAGCAAATTTCATATCTTCGTTTCCAACACTCGTTTTGTAGTGTATAAAATACCATTTGTCTTCAAGTACGTTCATGAATTTCGATATCCAATTTTGCTCATGTTGTCCTCACAGAGAGTCAGAATTGTCGGATAGCTATGTCGAAAGTCAGTCATTTCTCTGCACTAACATCTGGCAACCTGTGTTGTCAAGTTGCAGTGCGGGGGTAAGGGTAGAGCAGTAGGCGCGGCTTTGATTTTCCAATCCCGGAAGCAAACCGCGCGTCATTTCAGTATTTTTTTCTGAAATATCTTGGACGCGTGGTCCCGCACGTCTCTGTGTGAACAGCCCCATAGGTTTGTTCAGGTTCTGAACGAAAACTGGATGCGTGAAACGCGCCGCGTCCGGTGTGAAGGGACCTTTATTTAGATCTAGTCTTCAGTATTCTTGTTTAGATTAGTCTTTTTATTCAGATTTTCACCTTAGAATTCATTGATTATGCTTTTCTATAGCTTCACTATGCCTCTGGCTCAATCAAGGACGCAAAGCCGCACTATAGTTTCTTGACTTACTTACCTGACTTAAGAACGTAACGATTGTGATCAATCAATCCCGCCAATCTATGATACCCAACACAATCATTCTCTACTGAGGACGGTTGGCAGCAACTTCTTGGAGATATACAGTCCATTCATTCTCTGCAGCTGTCCATCTTCTGCTCTTCTACGTTGGTGCCTGATGTTTTTGGTAGGGTGGAACGTCTCCGAATGAACTAATCTTTTCCAAGTCTTGGATTGTCTTCATTTTTTCCTTCGCCAGCCTGGCTTTTCCTTATGATAGAACATGAGACTATGGAATTCTATCGGTGGTCATTCGAAGCGTGTGTCCTAGCCAAGCAAGTCGACGTTGTTTGATTACATCATTAACCGTCTGTTTAACATCGAAGAGTTTGTATTGCTCGGCATAGGAAATGTGCGATTTTAGATTGAGCCGTGCAAGACGCTTCAGCGCCTTGTATTCAAAGATTTTTAAACGGCTTTCGTAAGACCTCACGCTTCACAGACATACACCAAGACCAATCTAGCACAAGAGACAAGCACACGTCCTTTCGTTTTCTTTGTTATCCCTGGATTGGACCACAATTTGGAATGTAAACACCCAAGTGCTGCGGCTGCTTTTGCAATACGACTGTCCAATTCTGGGTCAAGATCACCATTTGAAGTGATAGTGGAGTATAGTAAGATAAACTAAAAACTACAGTTACAGATTTATAAAAAGCAGCTCGATGCGACGTCTGCACGATGCTCAATATTTCAATTGATCAGTGAAGTAAGCGTCACCTAAATCTCGATAATACGAACATAATACTCCACTCGGAGCCGGCTGAACTATATTCGATATTGCTCACATTTTCGCGTTACGCCTTTTTCACTAATCAATAAATACAGTCGCACCAGTAAGATAGGGGTGGGGATGCCTTCAATATACCCAAATCTTAATTTAGTTTTCTTAACGATTACGATTCATTTGTTATCTAATCTATCTTACTCTTCAGGTAATGAATTTTTTGAGTATGTAATAATATTTGTTAGATTTATTCACATCAAGATATTCACACAAAATTTCAGATATGCATACGAAACTACACAAGAAATATAGGCCAGGCATAGAAGAGTGAGAGCTAAGCGGCGGGTAGTAAAGGATTAGCATCAGAAGCATGCTGCTCAGTTACCTTATAAAGAAAATAAAATGAAGGAAAAAATGATGTGAATGAAAAATCGGATTACCATAGAAAACATGTCCAATACATTTCATTTGACGAAAGAGGAAATCTCTATGACGGCCCAATTCGTGTTTTTCATTGAGACAACTTGAAGTTATTCCAACGTTGATTTATTCATATCAAACGCCTCACGCAATCAAAGATTGGTAGAATCAAAGTGTGGGTAGACTCTTTATTTACCACAGGATAGAATCGTTGGTGTTATTGTTCGCGAGGAGTTACCACGATGTTTTATATGCTTGTAAACCAATGAAAATGTTGTTAATCAGATGTTTTCGAAAGCATAGCCTATATGCAAACACATCACTGAACTGCCGCTGCAGCTGTTTTTGCTTTTTTCATATAAAATTTGATGCACAGCGCATTTTTGGAAATACATGTTGGTGTGCGATCTTGTTGTTATTTTCTGCTTCAAAGCACTGCAGTTTTGTTTTTCTTGTGATTCTGACCTTCATATTTCCACGATGAAATGCATTCAAATGTTTTTCATATTCTTTGCCTAATATTCGTCGCCGATGTTTGTCTATTACTAATTTCTATTTTCCTCAGTCTGCTGTCCGTCGTCTCAAAATCACAAAATTAATTTTTTTTCAAGTAACATCAACGGTGTAACGGGAAAACTTTCAACGTGTGCTCTGCTGAAATTTTTCATAGGCCTAATTTTCTGACCATGCTGATGCACTTACCTACAAGCTTCACGACGTTCAACCATAAAATCGCCCATCATGAATTCACCGACACTGCTGTGATTCGTTCGAACTGTTACATACTTTTTCCCTGTGAAGAAGCTGATATGTGCTTCAAAAATTTTCCTGAATTTCAACGGTTCCAACGTTACTTTTTCGTAACCACTCATGAGAAACCAATTTTGTCCGAAAAAAGCGATATGAAAACAAATGTAGCCTGCCAATAGACATGCATAGGCAAAAGTAACTGAGTATTTTACTCGTAAATACGACAGACGATCCTCCTGCCTTGCGGATGCAAGTAGTTTCTCCCTATGGATGAAATATAGTATTCTATCACCAATGAAGAAATGACGGACAGGCATCTCTTCAAGTACGTACCTGAATCACAAAATCATGTTTCATTATTAGTCTACAATTCAAATTTCGTGTCACAGAAAGTATAGATGCATTTCGTGACATTCCAAGAAAGCTAGAAAAACGGCATAGCTTCGAGCATAACGACATAGTCCTTCGCACAGATAGCTGTATCATGGTTTTCTATATCGTTGCATGGACTTCTGAATAACTATGACAATAGATAGGGGATTGGACACGAAATATTCCACTTATACATTTGGCCATAAAACATGGCAACGTACTCTTTTCTTTCTTGAATTTTTAGATATTTCCAGTGGCGGCTTTAGCGATCATGCCCTTCATGCTCAGCATGACGAAGTATTTTGTCTCATTTTCCTCCACACAAATCAACGATGTCAACCACAAGGAAGGGAAAGTTTTGAATCAACAAAAAAACTTCCAACATCATTTGATTACATTTGACAACATTTGATTACTATGTCAGATCATGTTGCTGTGACATTAAGGTCATACTCAATTAAGATTTATCAAGTAGCTAACTTGTTCTAAAAAATTCAGGGGAACGCAAGTCAATTCGAGCATACCTCATTTGTTAATGGCCGGATCATCTGACGGGAGAACGATAGCAAAATCTGCGGATGACGATTTTCATACTCCATCTCATGCCGTTCGTTTCACCAACTAACGGTAGCTGATTGGACGGCAATCTGAGATCATGAGATGTCTCGAGTCTCAGTTGCACGATTGAAACCCGATTGACGGTGTTTTTACTATCTTAAATGCATGCTTTAATTAGCCGTGGTCTTCTACATGTTGCATATGTAGATATGTCTAGGAGCAAATAGTATAATAGGCTATGCATGCATCAGATTATCATCGTACTCAAACATACAATGGAATTTTATTTTAAAAGTAGTCGGCTTGCATGTTTGAATTATAATTAGGAAAGGGCAAATGCAAATGGATTGCATGGTTAAAAATCCTCGTATGACACTGGATATTTCTTGTTCGAGTACAGTCACTGATTGCCTTTGGGCAATGCCATGAAGTTGTCATTTCAGTCCATTTCAAAAATAGTGTTTCTTGGAATTGGTGGGTCCAAATTAGTGAGAACCTACTTTTTTTAACGGGCTGTCGTTGCTAACCTGTGTTCACTCTAAGAATGATTTTCTTATATGAAGAAAGAAAATTTCCGGCTGTCATAGCATGTAAAAGTCACATGGTGCGATGACTAGCCGAAGAATGCTTTCATATCGATTACAAGTAATTAATTTTTTGAATTCGACTTTTGGCATTGTAAAATTTTGATGCAAATTAGAAGATGTTGAAGGTAGCATTTTCAGCACTATGTTGACAGTTACCATTAGCATTACGTACTTTTCGATATCTTTGAAGCAGCTTTAACATTGCAGCCTTAATATAATCTATCTTAGCCGTGGTATAGACGGTTAACTGCTCGCAAAGAGTGAATTCTTCAAAAAATATATACAGACGAACAGAAATTATAATGCCTAGCAGTGACATTATCAATCAAAAAACAACTCCTTATATGCAAGCAACCCCTTCGAAATGTCTTCGCAAAAGATTCACAGGAAACCTTTTTTCAAAGGATAAACACAATTTCTCCACTTCACCAATTGTGCGAAGTCCATCTGTCCAATTCTGAAAAGATAGACATTTTCTCAGAGAATTTGAACATTATTTACCAATACAACTTCAATGAAATAACGAAGCTTTTAGCTCAGAGTGAGCTCAAGCTACTTGAAGAATTGAGAAATCATCTGTTTCATATGTTGCAGAAGTATTACACATCGCTCGTAACACGATAAACGAGGCGTCGTATTCTTAAAACCAAATTAGCTAATGACGTATACTGACTTGGCTTTGCCTTGGTATTCAACAGAGTTACGAAATACATTGAAAGGACGCTTTGAAACCACCGAATCCATCAGAGGAGCTGAAAACAGACTGTAAAGTGTTCAACCAAACTCAATCAGATGCATGCCAAGAAATTAATAACAAGGAAACTTTTCAACAGAAAACTTTCCAAAATGAAACCCGCATCAAAAAACTCGAAGAGCTCGTAGATCAGTTAGAACAAAGAATAGAACACCAGACTCAAACACATAACATGAACATCGAAAAGTCACACGCCTCAACATCAACTCTTGAACATAATGATGTTGACACTGAATCAGAACTTACACGCAATCTAACAACATTATTTGAGACTTCTACTCATCGGATAGAAGAAAGTATTCGTAAGACAGTGGAACATAGCACCAGGACTTCTGAAATTACCACTGCAACTGCAAAGAATGATGAACAATTCAACCATGGTGGCAATGGAACACTTAACAGTACTTCCCCACAAGGCAGTGTAACTTCTACTTCCCAACGTAGCGAGTCCAACCATGATACAACATGTATGAATAACTCAAATAGTTGGAGAGTTATCTCAAGCAAAAAAAATGCTCGTGGCTCTTCAAACAATAACATGAACCAACAATTACCTATTGCTTCTCCACGAAGAAACAAGACAAAGGATTACTATACCGGATAAATCGATAATTCTGTACCAGATGAAATTGTCCAGTCATATATCAAATCAATAGGAGTGTCAACGACTTTTGACAATGTTCCTCTTGCAAGATGAAGAGGCAACCGAATCCCGACATTCAAATCCTTTAAAGTATCAATCAATGAATCAGATGAAAAGGCCCCATTGGATGAGAGTAAATGGCACCCAGGAATTGCGGTTCAGCCTTTTCGTAACCAACCGAGACCACGATGTGTGTTTGAAAGTTTGAAACACAATTATGCAAAAAAGTGAAAAAAAATGGAAACCAGCTGCTGAAAGAAAAGGGCTCGACAGATTATTTTCAATTTGCATTTTAGTATTTCCTAGGACATGTGAAGCAATCTGCATTTGGTTTTCAGAGTTTCAAGGAAAATTTATTAGAACAATTATGTGGAAAAACAAAAACGTGCAAAAAAGCTGCTGAATGAAAAGGGCTCGACAGATATTTTTCAAATTTGCTTTTTTGTACTTCCTATGATATATTAAGCAATCTCCATTTAGTTTCTAGAATGGGCACATGATTTAAAGGAAGTCTATTATAACCAAAGAAGTAATATCCCCCTAAGTCTCGAAAAGAAATCTTTGCTATGATACAACACTATATGAACTATGATTGTAAAAGAAACTGGTCATTTTTTAAAGATCCCGAGTTCAGTGATGCGAGGAACCAACTTGATGCGGAAATGCGACTCAGTGCAGTTGAAGGCAATGCTAGACCTCCAAAACGAGCCGAGAATATTCCTCTTTCGGACGAAGAAGACCTTTGAAAGAAAGGAATACTAGGGTCAGGAAACCCAAAACAGCTCCAGGAAACAGCTATCTTCTTGATGGGTGTTCAGTTCGGTTTGCGAACAGCCACAGAGCACAAAGCATTGCGATTTGGTGCTGCTAGTCAACTGCAGCTTATAGAAGAAAATTCAGAAGAGGTTCTCTTGTATACAGAGACCGTTTCGAAATCCAGGAATTTCGGTATCAAGCAGTCTTGCATGGAACCAAAATCTATGAAGATATTCCCAACAAAAAAGTTCAAGGAAAGGTGCTTGATAAACTTATACAAGGAGTATGTATCGCATCAACCAATAACCGACAGAACTGAATTTCATCTGGCCTGCATCGTATCACCAAAGTCAACTGTCTGGTACAAGAATCAACCTCTCGGCATACATTCGATCGAAAAAGTTACAAAGACACTTATGAAATCTCTAGGAAAAGAAGGTTATTACACTAATGCAAGTCTCCGAAGAACTGCAAAGACTCGTTTCGTTGAGGCCGGGATCCCTCGAGAAGTCACAAAGAAAAGAAATGGCCACATCTCCAATTCTGACGAATTTTGTGGCACAAAATTCAATGGAAAGACAAATGAGTGACATTCTTTCCGGAGAATATTCATCAGTTACAAGACAAGTGAATCAACAGTCAAACAACACAGACAAGTCTACATCAAATACATTTGTGTTTAATAACTGCACATTCAGTGGATGTAACTTTTGACTTCTTCTGCAGTAAGCTTTGTTATCATTCTAATACATTATAATTGTTGTGAGTTCTTTTATACTAGCGCTACAGTAGATTAAATATTCAATTAAAAACCTCCTGGTCTGTAGGTCATTTAATCTACTATAGCAATCTCATGGGAATTTAGATTATCATATGGAGATTTATAGATATCTGAAACTTTCGTCAGTATTTAGACAGTTTTTCGTATACTTAGAAAATACACGGAGACATAGGGGATGGAGGAATAGAAGTATAGGATAAAGCACTGAATCGAGGATTTAAACAGTGATAATCTACGAGTCTGAGCTGATTATAACATGAAAGCAAAAAAAGCAAAAAAGTGCAAAAAAGCTGCAGAAAGAAAAGGGCTCGATAGATTTTTTCAAATTTGTTTTTTTACACTTCCTAGGACATGTGGAACAATCTCCATTTGGTTTCCAGAGTCGGCATGAAACTTGAGGTATAACCCCTAAAAAAACACACCGTGGTACATGTACATGTACATCCATTACAAATTTCACTGATTGTCACGTACACATGTGTACAAAACACCAAATGTAAGTTGGAAAATTGGTTGGATATCACCTATCAAGTCAAATATGGACCAAACATCCTGCGTCAGTAGTCAAAACACAGATCTTGCTTGTGCAACCTTTACTCTCGAATTCCACATCGCATGTGACACAGATACTTCGCTATCATGGAAAGTAGTCACGACAAGTCTGCTGACATGCATGATAATAACAATAATGTCAAGGACAGTCAATTACCGCATTACTCTTCCCTCAATAAATTCAAATCCCAAATAAAAAATTACATCTTAAAAAATAATCTTGCATTCTATGAACACCAGGATGACCCAAAAGTTCATGAATATGCGTTAATAAGTCAATAACTGTTTCAGAAGGAACCACAATGCGATTTTTAAATTTCAAAAGACCACCATTGACATTCATATGCTTCAAATACGGGCGAAGTTTATTGGAAATGGTTTTCTCATTATATTGAAGCAATATCTATTCTTGCAGCTTAAACCAATCAAAGTGTTTAATGTTTGGAATAACAGCGTTAACAGAACGACTTAATGTATCAGCAACAGCATTTGAACTTCCAGAAATATGCTCAATATCAAATTCAAATTCTTGTAAAGTTAATATCCATCGACCGATACGACCTTTGATTTTTTGTTCCTTGATCCAAATAAGAGGTTTATGATCACAGCGTAAAACAAACTTTTTTCCAAGCAATCGTAATATTGTTTTAAGGCAAATATGATGGCGAGTAATTCCTTTTCATATGTTGAGTAATGTAATTCTGCATTTTTCAATACACGACTTGAGTATAGTATAGGTTTGCCATTTTGAATCAAGGTAACACCAATCGCTGAATCTGACGCATCAGTCTCGACTTTGAATAACAAATTTGGATTTGGAATCGCAAGCGGAGTTGCCTTGATGATCAAGTGACAAATTTCATTGAATGAGTCAATTAACTCGGGTGTCCACTTAAGGTCTTTGGTAGTTTTATTGACAGTCTTCTTGAAATCAAATAAGCGCTTTGTGATTGAGGCAAAGTTTTTCACAAATTTCCGATAATAAGTAATTAATCCAATGAAACTTTCCAATTCTTTGAAAGATGTTGGTAAGGGATAGTCTCTCAGAACATGTCGCGCTTTTCCACCGTACACATATGAATCTTCCTTCAAAATGTATCCCAAATACTCCACTTCCTTTTTTGCAAACTGGCACTTGGACGCTTTAACTCGCAGATTCTTGTCTCGAAGCCTATCAAAGACAATCTCCAAATGTTTGCAATGTTCCTGCATGTCATTTGAATAGATTAATATATCATCAATGTAGATGAACACAAATGGGAGATCCCCAAGAATATCTTCCATACAACGTTGGAAATGCCGAGGGGCATTTTTTGGTCCAAAAGGCATAACATTGAAGCTACAATTACCCCAGCTTGGTCCAGGGGAGAAACACAATTTTTGTTTCGCACTATCCGTCAACGGTATATGCCAATAACCCTGGGAAAGATCCAATGTACAGAAAATCTTTTTACCATTCAACTTGTTACGAATTTTTTCAAATTGTGGTATATCACATGTCAATTTCACTGTATGCTTATTAAGCTGGCGGAAATCCACGCACATACGTATATCACCACTTTTCTTCTTGGCTATAACGATAGGGAAAGAGTACGGCGAAGTAGTTCGACTGATTATTCCACGATTTTCCAACTCAGTCATCTGACGTCGTATTTCATTCTCATAGTGAATGGGTATTCTCCGAGCCGGAATGCGAATAGGGTTAGATGTTGTAACTTGAACATCAAATTCAAATTTTTTTTATACCATTCCACAGGTGTTAGAAAAAATACTTGAATATCGTAACAAAATATCCTGTATTTGAGAAGGACAATTATCAAATTTCACGATTTCCAAATCAGAATTCACAGGTAAGTATATATCATCTTTATGTAAATCAACAGGGTCTTCTTCAAGATTCAAGCAAAATCTGGTAGGCCAAAGTAACTCAACACCGATCAAACGCAGCGCATCACGACCCAATATCATGTCATACGGTAACGAATCATGAATACGGTCGTCGCAATAGAACGAATGATGCATTTCAATATCCATCATGGAAACACACTAATCAATTTTTGTTCCAATCATGAATTTCCCCGTAAGAGAGCGAAACAAAACAGCACCACTTGCGTAAATCAGATGATTTAGATATATCAAGCATTTCTTACTGACGAATGAAGCTGCGGATCCAGTATCCACCAGAATATCAACGGCACACTTGTTGTCTGTTATGAAACCTTTGAGGATAAAATCGTTCTCTCGAGACGTAATAGGCCGAGCGACACCCATTACCAATTCACGCTTTTTGAATTCGTCCGATTATCACGATTGAAATTACCACCATAATTTTGGCGAAATCGAGTACTTCCATTTACACAATTTTTAGCATAATGTCCAAATTCACCGCAATTAAAGCATCGCCCACGCTTGTTCGGTACTAGTTCCCTTGTTGATGCTAAACACGCTTGTGGTGATGATAACAAGTTCCACATTATAGATATATGTTTAACGAAGTCATTAAAGTCTACATGAATCTCACGTAACATCAATCCAGCGTCAGATGGTAATAATTCAACAAGTCTTTGTTTGATCACCAATTCCTTTGTAATTTCGTCGTCAAGAAAACCACTCAGCAAATTTTTTGCTTTAACAATATAATCAGTAGGCGATTGAAAACCTGCACAATCCATTTCAAAAAAATCCTTCAAAGGTGTAGTACTCTGTTGTAGAAGCAAAGACAACTTTCTTTTCAATGACTCACGTTGTCCTGCCATCAATTCCAAGGGCATTAAATCCGGGGGCTTTGCTCATTGCAAACTTCAGGAATTTGAATTTGAGATCATCATGTTCATTTTTATTGATAGACTTAGTCAGCAAAAAGCAATCCATATGCAGCTCAAAAGCTGTTACAAATTCGGCCGCTGTTGAATAATCGCATATCCTTGGTACTCCATCCATTGTCACGAACCACGCTCTCAAACACAATCTTGCTTGTGCAACCTGTACTCTCGAATTCCACATCGCATGTGACACCAGTGCGTTCATAAAGTCACTGTGCACCTAATAAATCAATGCATGTGCAGTACTTTGCCGCTTAGAAGTAGATTGCCACGGAACTATAAAAAGTGAAGTTTCTTGTAGAAACTTCGACTTCTGTGTGATCACAAAATATCTATTTACATACTACAAAAACATTTGAAAATGTCCACCTTGTTCACGAATGCAAATGTCAATTCGACGTCTCATATTCTCAAACATTCGATGAATTTCCTCATGCCTGATAGCGTCAATTTGCTGAAAGCTGTTTTCTCTAGACTCCTGTAGATTTCGTGACCTGCTTCCGTAAACCTCCTGCTTCACCGCTAACCAACAGTAAAAGTCCAAGACATTCAAATCCGGTATCTCGGATGCCAAATCCTTCAGAGATAACTCTTGTATGAAATATTTCACTAAAATATCGAATTGAGGAATTGACAGTATGCGCAGTCGCTCCATCTTGCTAGAAATAAGCAGTCAAACTTTCATCGTCACTTAATTCGTCAACGAGTGAAGCAATCATTTTGTCAAATAATTTTTGCAAATCGGTTGAATATCGGCCCAAGCATTCGTATTCTTGACATAAGAGAATGTAATGGCTTCTCAACAAACTCGTGTGGGTTTTCACTAGACCATGTTCGGGAACTCTGGCTACTGATATGCCTTGATAGATGAAACAAAGCAATATCAGAAAAGAAAGTCTTATCGAGCACATTATTTTCATTCAGATTTTCCTTGAACCAAACGCAGCACTGAAGACGCTTGTCATGATCGGCATCATTCAATTCATGTTGGCCAGAGATGCGGTGCGGATATAGGCCTATGTTCTTTCTTACAGCAGGATGAGCCGCCCCGAGAGATAGACCCACTTCTTGGGATAAGCGACGCATCGACTTGTTTGGGCAATGAGTCATGGCTTCAGAAATAACATTTTCAGGAATAACCTTTTTATCACTTAAGATTAATGGTCGATCTGAGCGTGATGGATCGTGCACCGAGTCAGCTTTTCCGAACTCACTGATTGGACTCCAATCAACATTTCGATGAGGCAAATCAAATGCAGGAAGTCTTTCTAAAAAACCCTTCTTCACTTCATTAGTATCTCTCGCATTGACATCACCATGCTTAGCTTCGAAATGCAACTTACAGATCTTCACCGAGTCAGTAGCTGACAGATGTGAAGTTAAATTTAAATTACAATCATGTTGAATGTCGCAAGCTACTCAATTGCGCTTCCCAAACGAGCCAGTGACTCTGTGCATGTGATAGATATCTACAATTGTAAGATTACGACTGTTTTCTTTGGCAAAACAAAGTTAGAAGAGGTGCACAGTGACTTTATGAACGCACTGCTATTATGAAAAGTAGTCACGACAAGTCTGCTGACATGTATGATAATAACAATAATGTCAAGGAAAGCCAATTACCGCATTACTTCAGTAATGTGGCATTGACTTACATAAACCTCTTATGATCCTGATTCCTATATATTTAACAGGCACCGAACCTGAAACTCACAGTCGTCATATTTTGATGAAGTTCTTAGTATGTATGGATTGGTAAACACAAGCAGGTTTGACAACTATTAATTTTTGACCTTGATTGGCAAATTGCAGAACTGAATACACTGCATCGCTTCGCGACATTTTGAAACCTTGCTGTAAAAGCTCTTTCACTCCAACTACACGTTTTTCACGTGTGTGAAGTTAGCGGAACCACCCAGCGGAACCATTTTTTGTTATAGCTTAATTCTAATCAAAACAGCTGCTATGTTGTCAATTTCAGTCTCCTGATTACGAATCTGAGCTCAGATTTTACAAATTCACAGTCATTTTTGAGAGAATCAAGTTTGAAGATAAAAGTGGTTCCGCTGTGAAGTTAGCGGAACCAATTGCTTATTCTCGCTGATTGACGCAGTAAATCAATTTCTTTTGGTCACTCCCCGATCAATTTTGTTGTGCTGATCACGAATATGTGCCTCATCTTTCAAAACAATGCAGATTTCACCCGGAAATCTGAATTTCACTTTTTCTGCAAGCTGATTGTGAAGTTAGCGGAACCATTTTTTAATACAAAGAATTTCTCAGCAAAATCCATCCTCTCCTACTTATTTGAAGCTCCTAATCACAAATCTGTAATCAGATTTGCAAAATTCGCCCGCATTGCAAAGATATTCCTCTATGTGGGTCCGCTGTGAAGTTCGCGGAACCACCTACTGGCATTAAAATTTCACATTCTAATTTTTGCAGAGAATCACTGCAATGGACATACCAAGAGAATGGAATTGCTTCACTGATCACGGTTTGCCGTCCGATTTCACGGAAGGATAAGTACTTGCCGAGAAAAATTGATTTTACGGTTTTCAAGGATTTCATTGGAATCTCAGCGGACCCACATAGAGGAATATCTTTGCAATGCGGGCGAGTTTTGCAAATCTGATCACAGATTTGTGATTAGGAGCTTCAAATTAGTAGGAGAGGATGGATTTTGCTGAGAAATTCTTTGTATTAAAAAATGGTTCCGCTAACTTCACAATCAGCTTGCAGAAAAGTCCATGAAAATCGTAAAATCAATTTTTCTCGGCAAGTACTTATCCTTCCGTGAAATCGGACGGCAAACCGTGATCAGTGAAGCAATTCCATTCTCTTGGTATGTCCATTGCAGTGATTCTCTGCAAAAATTAGAATGTGAAATTTTAATGCCAGTAGGTGGTTCCGCGAACTTCACAGCGGACCCACATAGAGGAATATTTTTGCAATGCGGGCGAGTTTTGCAAATCTGATTACAGATTTGTGATTAGGAGCTTCAAATAAGTAGGAGAGGATGGATTTTGCTGAGAAATTCTTTGTATTAAAAAATGGTTCCGCTAACTTCACAATCAGCCTGCAGAAAAAGTGAAATTCAGATTTCCGGGTGAAATCTGCATTGTTTTGAAAGATGAGGCACATATTCGTGATCAGCACAACAAAATTGATCGGGGAGTGACCAAAAGAAATTGATTTACTGCGTCAATCAGCGAGAATAAGCAATTGGTTCCGCTAACTTCACAGCGGAACCACTTTTATCTTCAAACTTGATTCTCTCAAAAATGACTGTGAATTTGTAAAATCTGAGCTCAGATTCGTAATCAGGAGACTGAAATTGACAACATACCAGCTGTTTTGATTAGAATTAAGCTATAACAAAAAATGGTTCCGCTGGGTGGTTCCGCTAACTTCACACACGTGTTACACGTCATCAATGCACATACTGTACATATTGGCAATATTTGTTGATTATCAAACTTGAGGAATGTCCGAAAACGAGAGACTCGATAGATATTTCGCATGAAGATTAGTCCTGTAGGCTATTACCTGAAAGGCTTTGGTAATGAAATATCAATCGCGCACACCTCTCGATTTCGGGCTTGCCGCAAGTTTGATAAATTAAATGTCTGGCTCTACCCCTATTTAGTGAAATGTTTGTTGATGTTCGACAGTCTTAGATGATGGCCGTCAACTGAGATGGTACTCCAGATGGTTGTGCCAAATGATGAGGCTCAAAATAACAATTTATACTTTTTTATGAGGCGAGAGATTTTTGCGAAATGAAATATCGTAGCGGATCATGCTGCATCCCAATGTACATGTCACCAAATCAGAAGTGGCGATTAGGATTAATAATACATTGGAGCTATTTTTCGATTTTTAGACCTAGAATTTTGTCATTCTATATGATCATGATTCAATTGAAGAAATTTGTCAGTTTTGAATCCTCTGTCCTTCAATGATAAGCATCATTAATCCACAGAAGTCTTTCTATTGTCTGTTGACAGAAAGGCTTGTTGACATCATCTTTGTGAAAATACAATGGCTGGTACAGGAATATTGCGGAAAATTACGGTATCATTTATGTACATGAAGTCTTTTTATTGAATTTGATTTAAAGCACTCTCGTGTCGTTTTCTTCCGACAATGATGTGATTCAATGAGTGGAAGCATCTGAACATGACTGAATTTTGTGATCACTTCCTTTATCATTTGGTAAGACTCACGCAAACATCAAACTCTACTTCCATTTTCTAAAAACTCCTGTTGTATTCAAGAAGAATGTTCATGCCCATACGTACAGCATCTAATTAGTCAGGGATTGTTATAATATAAAATATGTACTATAGCCAAAACTCAGAACCAGCCATATCTTTCCCGATCTAGCCTCAGATCTGAGAACCAGAAATTCAAGTATGTGATAAAAGGTACTTTATGTTATCAACACCAAGATATTTGCCAAAATCAAGAATACATAATCCAGAAGCTTTTTTTAATGTTTCTTTAATGTCAGATTTCTTTAATGCAATTTTTAGAATGTTTTTTTAATTTTTAAGAAAGCAAAATTTATGCTGTTAATCGGAACTAACTCCAAAACTGCGAACCACA
Source organism: Prostheceraeus crozeri (assembly GCA_907163375.1). Taxonomy (NCBI): domain Eukaryota; kingdom Metazoa; phylum Platyhelminthes; order Polycladida; family Euryleptidae; genus Prostheceraeus; species Prostheceraeus crozeri. Next base: position 39,596 of record CAJQUW010007775.1, read on the forward strand.
ACAACCATGGAGAATAATAAGCAGAGATAAATAATGATAAATTAAGCAACAATGGTAATTTGTTTAACAAGGTTCCATCGTCGTACTAAGCGGTAGACTATTTGTTTAACAGCTTTCCAGCTAAATATGACTCGCCTGAGTTCTGCTAGATTCGCAAGCGCTTTTGGTTTCTGGTGGGATCACATTTTCTAGCCTCTTGTTGGGGGGTAAGAAACAGTCGTCCAGTAATTCTTCTAGTTATTCTTATAATCTAAAGGCGAACTCGACAACAGGAAATTCTTATCTTCCTCTATTTGTAGAATAGAATCCCCCTTCAGTACAGGCCCATACCTTCATATGTGCATACTTGTACAATAGATCCTATACGTAAAAATGTAAAATGCTAGATATTTTATTTTGTCAGTTTCAGAAACTTCAGGAACTTCTAAAAACGCCCCTGTGGGAACGAATCTTGCGAAAAACTGGCGAATGTCAGCTGCAGAATATCATGCTAAAGTTCAGTCATATTTGCGGGATATTCGCTGGCGAAGTTCGCCGGCGACAATTCGCGCTCTATATGTCTCCTTTTACTTTTGACTTTCTCTCTTATTTTCTTTAGTAATCTGCCTCTACAGCCGAGGCTCTATTCTCTTCCTCACCTCCTCACCATCCCCACATATGGCTAATCTATCTAACAAATAAGTGCAGACTGTCATTCTTTGATAATGATAAGAATATAGAGAATCCGCATATATCAATTTTCATGACATCTCTCGACATTCAATAATTTACAACAATGACAAATATTTGAATAATATCATAGTATTTACTGCGACATTTATGGAAGATAAATACTTGTTTTAGCTTAAGCCTTCGTGAATTACAAAAAGATCTCTTTTTATCAGATCAGACTGAGTATACAATATATTTTCATGTGAAGGTAATATACGAACATTACTACTTACCACTAATTAGTTGCTACAATATCCACGATTTCGCCGGTTGGCGAAAAATCAGCTCGCATTAGTAAACAAATATCTACCAACTAATTATAGTAACTTTTTCGACACCTGTCGTTTTTTAATTTTACACATGTTTTTAGATAAATGATGACCATTTTCACATGCGGAGATAGTTTTTACACGAAAATGAACCTTTAAAAAAATTATCCACAAAATCGCTACCTCGCCAGATAATCTGTTGATATTTGCAAGATGCGTTCCCACAGGGGCATATTGCCGAAATGAATAGGCTACTTAGACCATGACCGTAGGCCCAGAAAATATATTTGTAGCATCGGACGAAATCCAGAAAGAGGAAGCCTGCAGCAACTATGCAAAAAATGCAACGATTTGAAAATATAAGTCTACACTGTACAGCAACTTCACAGATTCAATACTGCAAATACCTATATATCATGGGCCATAGCACCAACGCGCTTTCAAATAGATCTAATTTTAGACTATTCTGCCTCATCCAATAGGTTCCGCAATTTTATGAAATTTTCAGAATGTACACTCAGTCTTTTGCCGCGCAGCGTATTGCATACAATGACGATAAAAAGTAGGCCTAGGTGACGATACAATAGTAAATGTCGATATGGAATGCAATATTCGGTAGAATAAATGACAGTTATAATGCCATAATTACTTCAAATAAAAGGAGAAATAGGAAGGCCTATTCAGGCCTATTTAAGTGTAGTTCAGTGCTATTTTTAACAACCAAACCATTCCCTGCGAGTGAAGGTAGGCCTACGTACTGACGAGAGAAAATTTGAAATTTAACAAAGGTAACGAGCGCTAAGCGGCTTGCATGTGTAGTAGGCCTATCAGCAGTAACTTTTCAAGATGATGCATCAAGCACTTGAATCAAAGTCATGGTTTGGCAAAGGACTACTTCAATAATATTTTGATATCTAAACTATTTTGGAAGACCAGGCTCTACCTTATCTGGAGAAGAAGGCTGGAGGTACTGTATATTGAAGCATATCAGGGACGCTTTAATTACTTTTTGAACTTAAGTGCATCATTACATGCATATACTAATCGTAAGATAAGTAAGTCTTATACCTAACTTCCCTACTTATCATGATGAGTTTATAAATATACTGGACGGTGAATAAATACCTCTACCGTTTCTTCATCAGGTCAATTAGCTACATAAGTGCAGTGTGCATTGACTCAGGTTTGTGGCTTGTATTCAACAAAGACTATAAAATAGTTCGCCTACATATAAACGAATATCTGCTTGGAAGTCAGCATGAATTTTTGAACCTAAACGTAGCCAAAACTAGACAATGCTTTACAGAAAACTCACCTTCATTAAGGTAGGCAGCCATCAACAATGAATTGCGAAATCCAAACACAGACTACTTTTGAAGTAATGAACAACACTACCGATACTGACACACCGAGTCGGACTCGAGGACGACATAAAATTTGGGCATTGCTGGGGCACCGGCACCGTATGTCACACCCAAGAAAATACAATACGACGAATCGCGAAAGTACTTGGGTCGAAAACACAAATTGAGCTGAAGCAGTTAGGTTCCTACAAATATAGCTTTATGACCAACCCATTAAAATCGCTAAGCGTTTTTTCAATTGTACTAAACAAGCAAAAACTGTCTTTGATGTAAGGATACGCCCAAATAAATTCCAGCTAACTGTTGAGGAAAGAAAATTTTATTCTACGAATGGGCGTATATGTTATACGTCCGTTTTTTAAAATAGAGAATTATTACAAAGTTCTCATTTTTATGCTGACGAAGAGGCGTATGAGTTATACGCCTCTTCGTAAAGTTACAATTCGTACAGTTTGGGATCATACGCCCTCCCCATGTTTCTGAAACTCATATAACACTTCAGATTTGAGTCTTGAAAATGTCACCATTGAAAAGAGCGACGCGGAAAACCCCCGAATATGTTCTTATCTCAAAAAGTCAAATTTTGCGCATACGCCCCTTCACGAATTTTGGCGCCAGTCATTCTGGTGCGAGGGTGATTGACGTGCCGCTTTCCACACAGCTGCATTCACCAGCCTCTCTTAAAGCCCGACATTCGAATCATAGAAATCTGGCAACTTGACGCCCAGTGATAATATTATGTTCAAGCGCGCGTTCAGTGTTTGTTAACAATTCGATTGTGGGTGTCGGAGACCAAAGCAGTTTTCTTCATTCCCGCCTGTTGACAGTGAAACTAATGAATTATCATTCCGAGTCATGAACATCGAATCTTTTCATTATGAATAATTGATGTATAATTTTGTGCATGAAATGGGGCTCATTTTAATCAGCATCATCTTCTGGTTCTAGCTATGATATAAGAATTTAGAATGGACTAAATTTGTAAGTTGGGTTCTATAAAACTCTTAGTGAATGAAAAAATATTAGGTACTTCTATTCTCCTCCTCCCCTCACATTTTCCAAATTCATCAAATTTCGCCAAACTTTGTCACAATGGATTTAAAACAGACTTATGTGACTGAGTACGAGTGATAGTGCAACACCACTGAAAAGTCTTACTTGAGCGCTGGGATAAAGGAGTGTACCTTTCCTAGAAATCAAGATACAGCTCTGAGGGGGGGGATTCTTGCCCCTTCCTGATCTCCCAAACCAATTCTGCCGAACGGCCACACATCAATCGAAAAGGCATTGAAAGGGGATTCAGAAAAACAGCATCAGTTTTATTTCTAAAGTCATCCCTGAGCGGAGGTGAAGGTCAAAAGTCAAAAACCGTCAGTTTTGAACAGATGCTGTTTATAGCGTCAATTTCCATTAGATCACTATTTGAAATGGAAAATGACAACAAAAACTGATAAACCATGCACTAATCGTAGGATCTGATTAAGATGGTTAATAAAACGATGATCACTAATCGCTCTGAGATTGCATAATTGTATTAGATGAGGTGAAAGGTCAAATAATTGAAGATTTAGTTCAAACCAAATATCACTAAGATCGCACAATTTTAATATTTAGTTTCTGCAGGTAAAATAAATAATCCAATTCGGTGACATTAATCGAGACATAAAAGCAACATGATTCTGAAAAATTCAATAATTGATCATCAGATGCAGAAATAAAAGTAAAAACTTAAAATTAAAAAATGTATTTGAAATTTCAAACATGCACACATAATAAGCAGATAATTTCAAATCCAAAGATTTTGCATTTGTGAATATCTCTATATGGATAGGAAGACTCCTTTATGTCAATTCAACTTATTTCGGTTAATGATTTTTACTATAGAGCCAAAACAAATAACATCACGACAAAAAAGAACACATCGAGCCACAACTTCTGCGCATCTTTGCGAAAAACGCAATGTGTGTCTGAAAAGTTGAAATGTCACTTGAAGGTAAGTGAGGTACTGTAGAGCTTAAGTTTGGCTCTATTGCGTTTTCCGCAAAGATGCGCAGAAGTTGTGGCTCGATGTGTGATTGAAAAGTTGAAATGTCGCCGAATAGGCCATATTTTCAAACTTGTGAAAGCTGTGTAGGACAGAGTATTGCATGGAAGTAGTAAGAAAACGGCGAACACCAGATAGCGCAAGATGGCCGCCATCGCTGACGTTCCCCCCTCTGGAACGGCAGAGTGTCGTGGTCGGCCGCCGTGGTGCTTCGGGTCTGAGTCCCCCCCCCTCTGGAACGGCAGAGGTTGTAGTCTGTCGTGGTGTGCCGACCAGGTGGGTTCACAAACTGTTCGCTGACGTCCCCCCCCCTCTGGAACGATAGAGTGTCGGTCGTGGTGGACTTGGGCGACCGCCAGGATTAGTCCCCAAGTAAAAAATGACGTTTTTTCAACGGTTGAAATCATCGTTGAAAACTAACCAAAAATCAACTTGGTGTGACAAACGTTGAAAAAACGTTGAATAAACGTTGCTGATGAACGTACGGTTGAAATCATAGTTGAAAAATAACCAAAAATCAACTTGGTGTCAAAAGCTTTGAAAAAACGTCGAATAAACGTTGATTAAACATTTTAATTGTTTCTGCGGATATAAGCCCTAGATGACCGTTTTTGGATAAAACATGGATAATGCATGCACCATGGATAAACCCTATCAAGACGTATCGTTAGGCTACATATTAAGTAAAATGGTCTTTCTTTGGAATAAGAATGGCTATACGCTACTAATAATATTTAACACTGTGAAGAGTGGGAAATGTATGTATAATTTGCTCTAAATTATAATTTGGAATTGTACATGGTTAAAACATCGATCATCCATGTAAGTGGATAAAATATAACTAAAAGAGCGTTTCATTGTCCATTTGAATTAGATACCGACTTTAACTAATAATATTGATGCTGTAAGAAGTGACATAAATGCATTTAAATAACTCAAAGAATCGCTCATGGATACAACATTGACATATGAAACATGCGTATATACTATTATTTCGAGTATTTTATATACATGTGCTCTTTTTATTTGATGAAATTTTGTAGACCTACAGAAAAAAATGATGAAGTCATCCGAATATCTACTTTATGCCTGTATAAAATAGATATTCGGGTGACTTCATCATCTCCTTCTCTCTTTCTTACTCACTCTGTCCTCTTTTCTTCTTCCTCTCATTTTTCATCATCGTTCACACTCACTACATGTGTACTGTATAGCTATTATAGCAACAACATCAATCAACACTGACGAACGAATCAGGTCAACAATTACACATGACATACGTATATTCTCAAAGGGAGCCTAAGCAATTCTACTGGCACACATTTTACCTTCTCAAATCGAATATCTGTCAATTGAAATCCATAAGCTCCACGTATACCGTACCCATCAGCATGTCGATTTTGATCGATTTGCTCGTGTGTTCGCCAAATTGCTTGGCTAATAATTTGCAAAAATTTTGATATTAAATCAGTGTGTAACTGGACTAACAAATGCATAAGCATCCAGCTCCATCTGCGTAATCGTATTTCGCTTCTATAACTTTCCGTCACTTAAGGAAATTGGATCGCCACGCGCACGCAGTTGAGAGAGTTCAGTCACATTGTTGGCAGCCTGTGATGGCCGTGGCCGCATCTGCGTGCAGATTGAGAAGTAGTGGTCGATAATATTCTCCCGCTGCCAATTGTTGATGCCTGTGACTCATAGTCCCTGCTTATAATTATTGTCCGCCCAGACGTGAAACAGTAAGCTGCGCAAGTCAGGCGCAGTAGCTTGTGCACTCTTCGCGCTCGTGGTTTATTTGACCCGTGTTTACGTGTGCTGCTTGCTATTACAAAAGTCAGCGCATCAAGAGGATATTTCTACTTACACACCGTTATTTAGTCGGTTTTGTGATCGTCCACGTTTTTCATCATCTTACTTCGTTAATATCATGCACAATACATGGAGCACAATCTACTTACGACTACCTCAATGACCTGCAATGTGTCCAGTTATATGGATTTACCATCAATTCTCTTTCAATTATCAACAAATCGAAAATGAAAAGCACTCGTATGTAGTCAGTGAGTTCTTCTACTCAATGAAGCCATCAAGTTCCTTTGATTCGGTGTCCAGTCAATTAGGCCCCAGTACATTTAGGCCTTTGATTCATGTATCAGAATTATTGAATTAAAAAAGCATCTATTGGATCAGACTACAGAAAAAGGGTAAGTTTCTAAATGTTTTCAGATTTAGCTTGTCAATTTTGTTTCAGCATTTAACTGCAAGTCTAGGTACATGTATTTGGAAATCCCAAAAACAAAATCGAAGGAGAGATTTGGGCATGGATTTGGGTTCATTGATCATGAACGTATAGACCTTTCTATTAGTGATTACTGTTATATCTGCTCTTATTTTTACAAATGATAAAAAGATATAAGCGTCATACTTCATATAATTTACTGGTAACAACAAAATATCTCAATTACTCTTAGCTGTGTAGCAGACTTATCACAAGGAGTCCTACCAATACTTTGAATTCATTTGTGTGATGAAAAAAAATGATGTCACATGCTCAAAGGCTTATTTACTTCGAATTCAATATGTGAAATTGAGTTGTGCATGTTTATCAGTTTTCAAGTCGACGTTTCTCGTTGAAAAATTGATAAAAAGTTGATTGTGTCGTGAAAAGAATTATAATTAAATGGAATTATGTTGAAATGATATTATATTATTTTTAAATCCGTAATTTCTGATTGCTTGTATTTAAAATAGCACAAACATCTGGGCATGTTGAGACAGAGTAGTTGCATGCTAAAAATTTGAGAAACTATGAGCATGAAAGAATTTGATTAGCACAATAAAACTCTTTGTAATTTAGCACTTCAATATTTAGATGTGTATCAGGCTATAGGCCTACTTATACTATAGCATTAATATTTGGATGACAAATTATTGAAAAATTTTTTGAAACATGCGGCAAGATCTAAAAATTCTATTTCAGGACCGCAAAAAGTTTAGGTGGATAATGTTTTTATCAATTTCGACAATTATTATTGCTATTCGATTTCTGCTTAAGTGTATAATTTTTCTATCGTTTCTTAAAGATGCATCCATCAAGGAAACATGTTTAAATAGGTCATTATTTCCATTTTAATTTCCATTGAATTGAAAACCTGTAGCTATCGCCTGTGGTAATTACTTATTTCAGAATTGCCACATTTAAAAAAATACCATCAATTTGATATTTCAAGTCGTTTAAGAAAAATAATCAAGCACACTAAAGGTATAAATGCTACACCACGAACTACACGTTGTATACGGCTACATGCACACCGTATAATTATGCGCACAAGACTAGTTTTGTGTTAAAGCCCTACAATGGGTTTAGTTGTGCAATTTAATCAATAATTCTTCATGCTTTACGACAAGTATAAAACAATCAAAATGCAAACTCATTGCTACTCTTTCATCTGAATTTGTGTTGACTTACTACACATTATGCTTCGCACTTTTCAATATTATTGTAGGCCTAGGTATTGTGGTCACATGTTTGCTGTATGCCCATATGTCACCATGAATTACTTGAAGAGATGTCATATAAATAGTAGAGACAAGAGGATATTATGTGTGTATGTGTTTGTAGATTGTGTTTTTAAACAAACTGTTTGGATATCAAAATGAATTTGTATCAATTTTATAATAAAAATTCAAGCGCTCCTGAATATTTTCATCGCATGAATTGTTGAAAAAGCGGTCGGCAATAGGCTGCATACTCCGTTTTTTTTTGCAGATCACATTTTTCTAAAAAAAGTTACTTGAATATCAGAATGAAATTGATAAATACTACGAGTATTGATTAGAAAATTGTTAATAAATTGATAATAATCACAATTTGTCCACTCCTGAATTTCTTCATTTGCTATCAAAATTCCAGTGAATATCGCATGCCACATTGTCGAAGATTAAATGATCCAAAAGCAATTTTCTTAATTATCTTTACTATAACGCCTAATATTACTATAAATGATTTCTTTTTTAAACTTTGAGTAGGCCTACCCATGGAATGTAAATTGAGGGTAGTTAAGTTTGATAATTCTGCTCTGCACATCAGCACAAAAGTTGTCTTCATTTTACAGGTGTTGATTGCTGAGGCTGTGCAAACTCGTCTAATCTGTGCATCGATGACTCAAGACCTGACCTACGTTCGGCTGCTTTTCTGTCTTGTTATTTGAGCTAATTAGCCCCGAAAGCTACTGGAATTTTATTTACCCATAAGTCTCTCATACTCGCAACGTCCAAGTGATCATCAGATTCGGACAACCGCCTTGTGATCCAACCAAAGATGCTTTTGAGTTACCTCGCATCATCGCCTCAAATTTCATTTGAGTAGTGAATGTTTCTCTGTTGAATTGTAACAGAGAAAATGGTATCACCTCTATTCTTTAAAATGCGACTGATAGCGCCGCGACGGTGTTCGACTCGAAATGACAGTGTTCCAGATGACGTGAAATACGCATTCGGGCTGTAGGCATGTTTTCTGTTTGGAAGGATTTTCAAATGAAGGATGTGATCAAATCCGGATAGAGAAATTTCTCATATATGTTGATAAAAGTGATTTTCATCAAGATTATTTGTATCTGATCGTTCGATGTGTGCTACTATATAAACGTCATCTTGTATGGTGGTAAAGCTTTCTTCATTTGCTAAATTCTTAAGCGGATGAAAAGTTGTGTTTTTGAAAGATGTCCATCCCTTCTGCTGTTTACTTGGGAGAGAAGGGCTCAGTTTTTGTAATCTCGATGTTATCCTACAAAGTAAAATTTTAGTAGGAATATTTTACCAAATGTGTAGGCCTAACCACTGTTTTACTGCGAGGTTACTATTGTACGGAAAGACGATCATGTTTGAAATTTGAATAAAGAACACTTACTTCAGTTTAAAGCGCTATATTCTGTAGGCCCTATAGCTTAAAAAGAAGCGCATCGTGTCATAATGTATTTGTTTTAATCAGAAGAAAACTCCATAAGCTGAATGATTGTTCAATCGTTTTTTATTCAAATTTCAAAGATCTAACTATATTACTCAATAAACTATGATTGCACTCTTGCGGTCGACAAAGCTCCATCAAGAAAAATCTAAAGAATATTTCAGAGTAGCATCTTCCGAATAATCGTTTGCGCTGCCATTTTATATAGGTTTGTTATCAGGGATCGCAGTTTTCCGTTTTTTACGAAATTAAACTAATGTAGGCTAAATATTTCAAATTTACGCATTCAAACCCTGGTTTTTCCCGATTTTCCGTTTTATGTAGCTCACCTTGTTTCATTTTCGTTTTAAGTCACATAATCGTCATATAAGCAATGATCAGCAAAATTTAGAGCATGTAAGAGTTTATGAACCTCAAATATGAAACATTTTCTTCTACAGCTATTCTACCAATTCCCGGTCAAAACATTGCAAGATTAATTCAATTCTGCTGCAAATTACTTAATTGCATTTTTATATTCAATCACCATAATAGGTACGGATATAGGATGATTTTATGTGTTTAATGCATGACTCCATATTGCATGAAGCCCGATATTTTCAGCGGATGTTCCAAGTGACCCAGCAGTTTGTGATTCCAGTTTTATGTCATTTTGCTCATGTCAAATTACGTCATTGAAATGTAAATAAATATGCCTATCAACAATTGTGATATTTTCCTTACTTATATCGTTGAACGGGTAATGAGGATGTGAGGTTGAAAATCAGTTTAAAGAAGGTTTTATATTAACAGAAAGTAGTTGATAAAACGTTGATCACCCCACTTTCTTCAACGTTTTTAAGTAACGTTGAATCAACGTTATATCAGCGGCCAAAGCGTCACGATATCAACCATCCATCAACGTTGAATCAACCGTTTATCAACCAAAATCTCGTTGAACATCAACGTTTTTTCACCGTTGATTCAACGTCATCTTTTTAATTGGGTCTTGAGGCTATAGTGTGTGATGTTTTTGGTGCAATCTGCTGAATGTTGGGTTGTAAAATGGGTTGTTTCGAGTGGAAGGAGTGGTCGGATGAGAAAACGGAGGTCGGATTCGTATTCAGCGTGAAATTCTGCATCGGTATGGTGAGTTTCAAGGCAATCGGAGAGAAAAAATTTTCGGCTGACGTCCCCCCCCTCTGGACAGCTTGCTTCGATTTTGGCTTCTAGTGGACGGATTTTGTCGTGCAATAGCTCGTTTGAAAGCTAAGAGTGAGACAAATTCAGTGAAAGAAACGCCTTGTTCATATCTGTCTTCATTCAAAAGTTAGAGCGGTTACAAGATTTTAGGTCGGAGCTCGCTCACCTGAAAAAATCCAAAGTGTCAGAGTGACTTTGTATGGGTAAAATTTTGAAAATTTTCCAAAGTGTGGCATTTCGACCTGGGACCTTCACCAAAACATTTTTCATCAAATTTCTCTGAACGAGGGGGGGGAGTCAGTGAAATTTGATGAAAAATGTTTTGGTAAAGGTCCCAGGTCGAAATTCGGAAGTTTTAAATTTTTCAAAATTTTCACCACACTGGAGCTCTCACACTTAGGAATTTTTTCACTTGTGGCATGTTACATGGACATGTGCTGACGGACCAACTTCCCGTGATCATATGAGAATGGTTCAGGTGTCATATGATAGAGAATGATGAGACGAATCGTTTGCAACAAACCGCATGTCGCTACGATAAATACTTTCGGAGATAGAGCCATTTTAAGTTTTCTTCCGAGCATATATAAACCCCCGACAACGTAAGTCTGATCACTTCATCGAAAGACGAGGTAAGCGACGGTCGTCGCTCTGAGCTCCCGATATCGGGTGTTTCAAAGGACTCTATCTTTTGAAGTAGGCAAGCTATCTTCTTACTTCAAAGTTTGTATGATAGAGTTTGATAGTGTCTTTACTACTGATAAAATTTTTTAAAAGTAGTATGAGTAGTAAAATGCGGAATTTTTTAAAAATTCTTAATTTTCACTTTTTTCAAAGTTTTAACATATAGACTAAGGTTTTCAAGTATCCTGAGTTCAAATCTGCTATCAGATTTGAAATTTAACTAAGTCTAAGGCAGCTTTGAGGGGTTAGATCCCAGCTACTGATCACTACCTTTGACTCGGCGTTCCTGTTACCACTTCGGGGCAGTGACAATGATGTCTTCAGCTGTAAAGAGCGGGTATCGGGGAAGATCTCTCACTTCCCTAGTGATCAGTACAAGGCCTTCGGGCTGTTGACGGGATCGAGTGCCACTCACTACACTCTTTAGGAATATGACTGTACTACATGATTCCAAACTTATACAAATTTCATTATCTTACAGCTAACGATAAATCTAACATGGCTAATGACAGGAACCGCAAATACCATATTAAAATGTGCTCATGTGGGCGAGTTAATCGCAGTGCGGACGCCAAGGCTCATGTCAAGAAGGCGGGCACCGGCCACATGATTATCTTGAATAGGGTTGCGTGCGTGAAGTGTAGAGTGCTGAAGGGTGATGAGGATGAGGCGCGTTTTTACAGAGTGCATGCTGACTGTAGTGGTGGTTTAGTGACTGATTTGAGATTTACGCAGTTGATTGTGGAAGAGAGGGAGCGAATGTTGGCGATCGAGCGAGAGGGTAAGGCTGAGAATGTTGTTTAGAATGTTGTTGAGAATGATGAGTTGGCGAGAGCGGTTGCGTCGTTGGAGGGTGAGATTGAGCGAAAGAGAGTGCTTGAGAGTGATGATGAGGATGATGTGGATTTAGATAGGGAGCGTGTGAGGAAGTTGAGCTCTTCGTCGTCGGAGGTGTCAAACATCGTCATCACCGACCCGCCGAAGAGCTCATCTTCCCCAAAAGTGAAGAGTGGTGGGATTCGTGTGCAGTCGGCGAGGTGGTTGAAGGATGAAGAGAAGAGGCATGTTTCGCAGCAGATGGCGCATGATTTGTTGGTTAATAAGTATGAGAGTTTGAAGAAAGTGAAGGATGAAGTTGTGAAGGAGTTGGATGAGTTGAAAAAGAAGGAACTGAAGTCGAAGGAGGTAGCGGATGAAAATATTAGAATGAGGCGTAGTGTGACTGATTTGAAGAATAAGACGCGTGAGTTGGAAGAGAAGAATGATGAGTGTGAGAAGAGGGCGAGTGCTGCGGAGAGAAGAATGAGAGATGCAGAAGCGAAGTTTGAGGAGATGATGAAGGAGATGAGTGTGTTGAGAGCGAGGAATGTTGAGTTGGAGAGGACTGTGGCTCGGCGGGGTGATGAGAAGCAGGCGTATGAGAAGTTGGAGCGCATGAGGGATGAGTGGGAACGTGTGAATGAGGATCGTTTGTTTGAATTTCACATCCCTATTCGGGATAATCATTTGGCCGGCGAAGTACTCGTAAACCAGAATTTAGACGAGTCAATAATTTGTTACAACGGCCATCCGACCAAGAAATGTTTGCATGCCAGCCTACGAATGCGCGGCCATCTCCACAAATTTTCGATTCGGAAACGCGCGAGACTGCCAAAGGATGGCTAACTTGGTAGGTGAAAAGTAAATAAGATAGTATATCCTATTCTAATACATATCATTTTCATTGCAGATCTTTGCCCGCCTTCACCACCCCATCACGTCACTCCCGAGAACGAACCATCGGCTCTCTTAAGGGCCACCTAGGGGCAAGACATGATAGAACCTCCACGCGGTTTGCCCTGGGCAGTCTTCGGACTGGCGAATACTATCATTAAGTTGAATCTGCTATCAGTCAACTTGAACGTTGCGTCGCGTTAGAGGGGTATATAAACCACTGCCTCTCATTTCATTTCATTTCAATCATGCAGACGCCGAACAGTCAAGTCAGCTCTCCTCGCGGACCGCAGTTAAGGCCGCGAAATTTATTTGAGGAGTTTGTCAGGCTAGAGGAGCAAGACAGAGTTTTTAATAATCTTGCTCGGATTGGCAATCCGATGACAGCAACTGCTGTCAATCCAACGGAATGGCGCTACATTCCACTTTTTAGCCATGTACCAGTTAGTGTGGAAGTCGACAGTGCTACCAAAGAGAGAGTCAAAGACTCTCTCAGCAGAATTGGTAGGGTGTAAGATGACGTTACTCCCGAGAATGAACCATCGGCTCTCTTAAGGGCCACCATGGGGCAAGACATGATAGAACCTCCTCGCGGTTTGCCATGGGCAGTCTTCAGACTGGCGAATACTATCATTAAGTTGAATCTTCTATCAGTCAACTTGAACATTATGCAGTCGATTGCTATCCCTGAAGCATTCTGATTCGCTGTTGAGCAATTCATTGTTGAAAACCCTATATAAGCCAGAAGATTGTAGCGCTTCTCATTCAATTTGAAGTCACGATGGAAGCGACATCTGCCGACAACATTCCCGTCTTCACCGATGAAGACAACGCCATTCCCGAGTTCGTCATCCTCGACGAGTGGGATGAAGAGACTGAGAAGAAGGGGAAGATCAAGAGGATTGTTTGGACGGATGAGGTGTGGACTCCAAATACCACCCGCATCCGAAAGGTGCCAGATGCACCAGTACGACCTCGGCGGTATAGGGTCTATGACAACCTAACCGTCATACCCATTGACTATTCCAGCCAATAGTCAAATTCACACCCCCCGAGAACGAACCATCGGCTCTCTTAAGGGCCACCATGGGGCAAGACATGATAGAACCTCCTCGCGGTTTGCCCTGGGCAGTCTTCGGACTGGCGAATACTATCATTAAGTTGAATCTGCTATCAGTCAACTTGAACGTTGCAAATGAAGTTCGGTGTAATACTTCCTTTCGACGGGCGTTCCTGTAAAGGGCGGCGGTGAAACCCGTAGCTATGTATACCGCAAGGGACATTCGGCAATGGTCAATCTTGTTTAACCTCTCTGCGTCATGTTTGCAAGTGATTGCCTCTGTCTCAACGTAGTATGCATTCGCGCCAGGGCGACATTTAGCCAACTGTCGAAGGTTGCCTAAAACTTTCCATTGCATACGTTATGAGAACCATGAGTTCTACCTGTCTCTATCAATGAGACGAATTGATGAATGGAATGAAATGGGAGGACACTCACGCGCCACACGCAACATAACACACTTCTCTCTTCCGTAGTCTAACAAGCTCTTCACACATGGATCGCAGTCGATTGCTATCCCAGAATCATGTAAGCTATCTTAATTTTATTTAACACTATTTCATCTACCATCATCACCCATATGAAGTGTCATAAGATTTACAAGTTAGACTAAGCGTTCTACTATTTGTAAATGAAAGATATAGTTTCACCAGTTTACAAGTTAAAAAATAAAGTTTCAATGGTGTATACGTTAGAAATAAAGTTTTAGCTATTTGTATATCAAAATAAAGTTTCAATGGTGTATACGTTAGAAATAAAGTTTTAGCTGTTTGTATATCAAAATAAAGTTTCAAGAGTTTACAAGTTAGAAATAACGTTTCAATAGTGTATGCGTTAGAAATAAAGTTTTAGCTGTTTGTATATCAAAATAAAGTTTCAAGAGTTTACAAGTTAGAAATAAAGTTTCAATAGTGTGTATGTTAGAAATTAAGGTATAACTGTTTGTAAAAATAAGATCGCAAGATTTACTAGTTTACAAGTTAGAGTAAGTGTAAATTAAAATAAAATTATAACTGTTCACGAGTTAAAGCGTTGATGCAACGATGAACAATTAATAAGCTGAAAAGTTTTAGATTCACTTTAACATTACCATATGTTTACAGATAGAAATGTATCACAGCAAAGCTACTTCATGAGTTAGTTTGCCAGGAGTGTATCATCTCAAACTTTTACTCCGTCGTTGAAATTTCATGACGACTTCTTGCTAAACGAAAGTTAACACTAGAGGAGCGTAGGGGTGGGTGGTATAAAATACGCCTACAGCACTGAGAGAGTTGGAGTGCATGAGCTATGTACATTCTTTTGACGATGAGAGGAGCGATTCAGCCGATGGCGCAGGTAGTTTCCCAGAGCATGGAGGACATTGTTTAGGTGACTCTAAGGGCGTATGTCGAGCTACCTTCAGTGATAGGCTTCCAACTCATGATGAATGATGATATGCTTACGACCTACATTCAACCATTGGTGCATGCCCCCACCCTCCCCCACAACGAGCTTGTCTGCCACATTGTATTCATGAGTGTGGCTCAAAGTAGGAAATTGATTGATGAGACTTTGCTGAAATATCCAAGGCGCGTATTCAAGCATGGTCGCCTACTGTTGGAGTATTATTATCAATGGCGCGACGACACACATTTGCCCACCCGTGTTTTACCACACCTATCAACCGAAGAATACAATAGAGCTTTAGTCGAGACGGTGAAAGGAGACGATGAGCGCTAGCGGGCGAATGAAGCATCGGTGAGAGTGGGAATCAACTTGATTCTATTCTCCAATGAGGATTGTTGTCTAATGAGAATCAAGCATTCCTTTATAAATAGAGAGCCTTCCACACTGAGAATCATTCCATCGTTGAATCATACAAGTGACGGACGCACATTCTCTCTCTCTCTACATCCCTGTTATATTATCCAACTAAAATGGTAAGTCGCTACTTTCCTCCCTCTCCTCCCTTGAACGTAAACTTGATAGAATCTTTTTTATTTTCAGGCATCTTCTACATCTACTACACTGACAGGACAAAATGGTGGTCAGACGTTACAAGGTTCGCTACAATCAGATCATCTACAGCTGAGACCAGTGGAAGAAACAACAAAGGTACATAATCCTACACCGCTACAGCGTAAATTTAAACAAGTCTTGCGTCATGAGGATCACAGCGTAGTACTGCGAACGGGAATGCTCCCTTCCACTGATGTGAAGATATTGAGCAATCAGTATGGGGATTACATACTCATCCCCGTGAGTCCGTACATTCGCCACCAACTTGACATTATTGAAGAGTACGTGACATTAAATATGGACATTCCTACACCTCTTGCTCAAGAGTGGAAGGCGAGAGATGAAAAGGATACTCCCTATAGAAAGATTTGGGATGGCAATCAAATTTGCCTACCGGTATCACATTGGTGTAGTTATTATAAAAAGGATGGAGATCAATCAATACCCATCAGATGTGATGAGCTCGGAGAAGGTACTTGGGATATCATTTTCAAAGTGAATGGACTATATTATGGTCAGCATAAGGATAACAAAATAGCCTCTCTCTCGATATACACTGAATCCATCCTATATATTCCAAAGCCACCCAGCGTAGATGACAGTATTGACGAAATCCTTAACAGCAGTGGTACGAAGCGCAAGTCGGAGAAGAATGCTGCATCAAAACGCAAATCAAAGAAGGAGAATTACTAGTCCTTTCCTAACTCTACCCTCTGACAATTCGCTTATGTGCTTTGAGTGTCGTAGACGTGGTCTTATTAGATACATTTTACTTCTTCGTTGCCATCATATCATTTGTGTATTTTGTCGTGAAAAGCATCGATGTAATTCTTCATTTTGCAATATGTTATAGAACGTTTCCTTTGATATGTAATTTCCGTTTTAGGCTTCTATCATCATTTTTATGGATTGTGAGGGTGAACCTGTACAGGAGCTCAGTGCTATTGCTATGAACAATTGGTCATATCAGATTGTTAGTGTCTATCATCAACATGCCAACTGCGATCCCAATGTTGATCAATGGGCGAGAAAACACATTCATGGACTTAATCTGAAATATTTGCAAGACTATGGCTTTTCTTGTGAGTGTGCTCTTCTTATTGACTTTAAACGATGGTTAGCTGCTTTCAATGTTATACGCATCTTTTGTAATAATCCTGGTAAGGAGAGGAAAGTATTTCCCAGTCTAGTCATTAATGATATTTTGCTCCCACCTTGGGATATTAGAGTGAATCAACACTATCATGAAGTTACGAAACGTTTTAAGGATTTGTATGTTCCTATTTTGTCTGTTCGTTGTAGTAGCTACGTTCATAACCAATGCTTCTTTCCTCCTTACCTCAACACTGCCAAAGTCCTATATGGTTATCATTGCTCGCTATATGACAGTTACCAGCTGTATCTATTTTATCTCTTTCAAACCATTGATTTGTAATGCATGCTTGTTACAGTTATTCAATAAATGTTATTTTTTATGCGAAGAGTTGTTGTTGTTATCATGCGACGGATGGGTTAGATGAAGGGTGATCATATCTTTTTCAAAGGACTGTGAAACATTGATTTCCATGATGAGGATTTAAACAGTTAGATTTGATGACGAATAAGATTTACTAGTTTGCAAGTTAGACTAAGCGTTCTATTATTTGTAAATGAAAGATATAGTTTCAATAGTTCACACGTTAAAAATAAAGTTTCAATAGTGTGTATGTTAAGAATAAAGTTCTATCTGTTTGTATGTTAGAAATAAAATGAAGTTTCATCAGTTTACAAGTTAAGAATAAAGTTTTATCTGTTTGTATGTTAGAAATAAAACAAAGTTTCAACCATTAACAAGTTAAAAATAAAGTTTCAATAGTTTACTAGTTAAAACTAATGTTTCAATAGTGCGTATGTTAAGAATAAAGTTTTATCTGTTTCTATGTTAGAAATAAAATGAAGCTTCACCAGTTTACAAGTTAAGAATAAAGTTTTATCAGCTTGTATGTTCGAAATAAAATAAAGTTTCAAGAGTTTACAAGTTTCAACAGTGTATACGTTAGAAATAAAGTTTTAGCTGTTTGTATGTTAAAAATAAAATAAAGTTTCAACCGTTTACCAAGTTAAAAATGAAGTTTCAATTAAAATAAAGTTCAGGATTAGTGAGTGAATGATGGAAAATAAAGTGTTAAGCGCTTGAGTGCGTTAAAATAAAGTGTATATGTTAAGATTAAAGTTCTATCTGTTTATATGTTAGAAATAAAAATGAAGCTTCACCAGTTTACAAGTTAAGAATAAAGTTTTATCTGCTTGTATGTCAGAAATGAAATAAAGTTTCGCCAGGTTACAAGTTAAAAAATAAAGTTTCAATAGTGTGTACGTTAGAAATAAAGTTTCAATAGTGTGTATGTTAAGAATAAAGCTTTATCTGTTTGTATGTTAGAATTAAAAAACCGGTTTCAACCGTATACAAGTTAAAAATAAATGTGTTTCAATAGTTATACGTGAAAATAAAGTTTCAATAGTGTATATGTTAAGAATAAAGTTCTATCTGCTTCTATGTAGAAATAAAAATGAAGGTTCACCAGTTTACAAGTTAAGAATAAAGTTTTATCTGTTTGTATGTTAGACATAAAACAAAGTTTCAACCGTTAACAAGTTAAAAATAAAGTTTCAGATTAAAATAAAGTTTCAATAGTTTGTATGATGGAAATAAAGTTTAAGCGCTTTGTGCGTTAAAAATAAAGTTTCAACATTGTGTACGTTAAGAATAAAGTTCTATCTGTTTATATGTTAGAAATAAAAATGAAGCTTCACCAGTTTACAAGTTAAGAATAAAGTTTTATCAGCTTGTATGTTAGAAATAAAATGAAGTTTCACCAGTTTACAAACTAAGAATAAAGTTTCAATAGTGTGTACGTTAGAAATAAAGTTTCAACCGTTTACAAGTTAAAAATAAAGTTTCAACAGTGTCTACGTTAGAAATAAAGTTTTATCTGTTTGTAAAGTACGATCGTAGGATTTACTAGTTTGCAAGTTAGAACTCAGCATTCTACTAGTTGTAAATAAAATATCGTTTCAGCCGTTTAACAATAAGTTCAAAATATAAGTTTCAACGGTGAGTTAGACGTTAGTAATAAGGTTTTAGGCTGTTTAT
>CAJQUW010007776.1:2500-32294 GCA_907163375.1 Prostheceraeus crozeri
GGGGTGGGTGGTTGGGGGGTGGGGGGGGGGGGGGGGGGGGGGGGGGGGGGGGGGGGGGGGGGGGGGGGGGGGGGGGGGGGGGGGGGGGGGGGGGGTGGGGGTGGGGGGGGTGGTGTGGGGTGGGGGGGGGGTGTTGGGGGGGGGGTGGGGGGTGTTGGGGGGTGGGTGGTTTGTGGTGTTGGGGTTTTGGGGTGGGGGGGGTGTGTGTGTTTTTTGGGTGTGTGGGGGTGGTTTGGTGGGGTGGTGGGGGGGGGAGGGGGGGGTTTGTGGGGTGGTTGGGGGTTTTGGTGGGGGGGTGATGAGTTTTGTTACGTGGGTGGGATTCGGTGTGAATTGGTTTTTATATTGGATAGGGGGTTCCCCCTAATGTTGTGGGTTGCCCCACCAAATGGGTGTCTAGATGAGAGATAGTGGGTGGGGGGGGGATTTTAGGGACTTGGGTGTTGGGGGGGTTGAGTTGTTGGGGGTGTGGGGTGGAATGGGTGATAATTTAGGTTGGGGAGGTAAATGAAATGTTTACTGGGTGGGAAGGGAAGAATCTTTGGTAGATAATGGATGGAGGTGGGGGTATTGGGTTGTGGGGTTGGAAGGGAATGAAGTGGATGTGGAGGGGGGGTGGGGATGGGGGGGTCGGGGGAGTTTGGGGGGTGGTGGGGGGAAGGAATGGTTGTAACTGTGAGAGTCATGGAGGTAGGGGGGGGGAGTATGGGATTTATGGGAAGTGCCCGAGAATTGGTTTTGTGGAGGGGTATCGTGGGGGGGGGTGTGGGGTGGGGAATGGTTGGACGGTATGAAATGTTATGTGGGGTGTGAGTTATGGGTTGGAAGGTGTGATTTATGGGGTGTGAGAATGGAGTGCTGACTCGTGGTTGGTGATTGATGGATTGGGGGGAATTGAAGGATTATGTAGGTGTTGGGGGAATGATTTTGACCGGGATGGGGCAGTTTTGTGGGTCCTAAGATGGTGGGTAGGGGGTGAGTTGATGACCCACACCCCCGAACAGCCCTCCTCACCCCCACCCAAGTGTGTGTAGGGGACATATACCACCCACACACGGACAAAACCATTGTAACATTGCCATTAGGTGTGCACGCGAAACCTAATAAAAAATACCGGGTGGGGGGGGGGAGAGGTTGTGTGGGGGTGGGGGGGGGGGGGGGAGGCTAGGTGGGGAGGGGTGGGGGTGGTTGGGGGTGGGGGGGGGGGGGGGGGATGGGGGGGGGGGGGCTTGGTGGTAGTGGGGTGGGGGGTCAGAGGGGATGGGGGGGTGTGGGGATGGAGGGGCGGGGTGGGGGGGGTGGGGGGGGGGGTGACGGGGGGGAGGGGGGGGGGGGGGGGGGCGGCTTAAGTGGGTGGGTTGGGCGGGGTTTTTGTTTTTTTCTTTTTTTTCATATTGGTTGGGATTTTTTTTATTGGCCTTTTATTTTTTTTTGGTAGTCGTTTTGTCTATTTCTTACTGTTTTGTATTATTTTTTTTTTGAGCTATTTTGTTGGAGGGTTTTATTGTAGGCGTTGTTGGTTTATTGATTCTATTTGGTATTAATTATTGTTCGACATTAGTGTTTTTACATTGGGTTCCTTTATGTTATTTGTTTTACTTTTTTGTGTTTCTTTGTGTTTTTTCATTATTTGTTTCCTGAGGTTGCCGTTATTTTATTTTTGGTAGTATCTTTCAGATGTTCCTGTTTGTTGGTTTGTTTTTGATGAGGAGTTTGGCAATAAATGCTGTTATGCTAAAAAGTTGATATGATTGTACTGGGTGGGGTGTGGGGTAGGGGGGGGGGGTGGGGGGGGGGGGGTGGGGGGGTGAAGTGATGGGGGGAGTGCGGGCGCTTGTAGGTGGGGGGGGGGGGGGGGGGGGGGTACTGGTGGGCGGGGGAGGCGGGGTTGGGGTTGGGAGCGGGGGGCGAGGTTGGGCGGTTTTTGGTTGGGTGGGGTGCAGGTGAGGGAGGGGAGGGTGGTTATGTTTTTTTGTTTGTTATGTTGTTTTTTATATTTTGGTTATTTTTTATTTCTGTTTTGTTCTTGTTGTTTTTGTTGGATTTATTGTATTAATATTGGTTATATATTTCGTTATTTTTTTGATGTGTGTTTGGCGGTGTTTGTTTCATGATTGATATTCTTTTTTAGACCTTTAGGACTCCTCCCCATGTTTTTTGTTTTTTAGTTAGTTCCTCTGTATTTTTTTTTTTGGGGTTTGTTTGCGCTTTTGAGTTTAGTTGGTGTTGGTTGTTTTTTTGTTGTTGCTCGCATGATTTTTTTTGAAATTTTTGGTATTTGGTGAATATTGTTTATGTTGCTATTTTATAGGCTATCCTGCGTACTATTAATTGGAAAATAGTAAAAAAAATAGAAAAATAAAAGTAAGAAAATTAATAATAAAATCAAATAATAAAGCCAAGGAAAATTCTTATACAGAAAAATAAGTATGAAAAAGTAAGAAATAAATATTATAATAAATAAAGCAATAAAATCAATAATCAACAAAAGATATAAGAACAAAAAAATCTGATAATAAAAAAAATAATGAAATAAAATTAAAGGAATAAGGTTAGCATTTAATTATATCCATTATATTGATAGAATAGACAAAAACGAAATACAAAAGAAAAATATATATAAAAAGAGTAAGTAAGAACAAGCGAGTTGTCTAGATTGAAGCCACTGTTGGTCAAACAGTCAGTGCGTCAGCTTATATTTATTTGAACACTTATCATGGGCGTGACAATATTGACAGCGATAGAGAGAATGCAATACCGTAGAGATCAAACATAACATTCTCCCATACTAACAAAAAAATAAAAAGATAAAAAATAAAGTTACCAATAGGAAACTGCTCTAAGTCTTTCAGGGGGTTTCACTGTTCTCAAAGATCATCTTACCACTGGAGGATCGGGATCTGCGTCTGTTTCTATGGAGCTGTCTCTGGATTGGATGTAGACGATAATTCGGATTCTCTCGACTATGCATCAAATGAGGTTTGAACTTCAGAATCAGGAGATACTTCCGACTGTGTTCTCTTCTTTGTCTGGTCAACGTGTCGGCGTTGAATTCTTCCGTCCACGTCCACTTTCACAATGCGGCTTCCTTCGATTCCAACAACTGTTCCCGGTCTCCACTAATCTTCATCAACAACCATCGAATATTGCCTTACCCACAGTTGATCACCGATTGAACTCAGACTCGTAAGTGCTGTTCTCAGGAGCCGACCCCTCATCAATATCGCTAGAGATTCACCGCTTGATGAATGAGGTGTATTGCGATAATTGAGAAGAATCTTATCCACAGCAGATTGAACAGGCCAATTTGTTTCTTCGGCTCGTAGGCGCTCCTTGAAGATTCTTACAAATCTTTCAGCAATTCCGTTGGACCGTGGATTATACGGAGGTGAACGTAGATGATAACAGCCTATCGCAGTAAGCCAACTTTCTATTTCTCTTGAAACCAAGGACGGCCATTGTCGCTTACCAAAACTGGAGGGACGCCTTCTTGAGAAAAGGTTCTTCGTAACCGCTTGATGGTTTCAGTTGAATTGATCTTATTTATCAAATGGATTTCAGGCCACTTCGAAAATGCATCTACAATCACGAGTGCATATTGCCCATTTCTCAATGGCCCAGCAAAGTCAATATGTACCCTTTTCCAAGGTTTGCTCTCAGCAGGCCACTCAATCCAATTACTTTCATTTCTTCCCTTTTGAAATGCAACAATCCTTGCAACGTCGAACTCTACTTTCAATAGCTTTATCAATTCCAAACCACCAAACGCATAGCCTTGCCATTGCCTTCATTGCTGCCATTCCAGAATGTCCATCATGAAGCGATTCAAGTATTTGAGATTGTAAATCTTTCGGAATCACCAATCTTTGACCCCGGTAAAGCAATTGACATTCAATTGTAAATTCTCGGCGGTACGGAGCATACTTCTTCATCACACGGCCAGACTTCCATTCCTTTTTAACACAAGAATAGAGTTTGACCAGTATCGGATCATTCTTTGAGCTTTTGAGAACTTCAGCTTTCTCTATTGAATTGAGATATTCTCTCTTGGACGTTATTGACATCAAATGTTCGATTCTCATGTCCATTGACCGCTTGTCTTGATAGCCAATCAGCAACTACGTTCTCTGAGCTTGAAATACGTTTGATCTCGTAATCGTAAGACATGAGAAAGAGAGCCCATCTTTGGATTCTCGCAGCAGCGACTGCTGGTATTGCCTTTGTGGGATTGAAAATGAATTTCAGAGGTTCATTGTCGGTTATCAGGACGAACTTTCTCCCAAATAGGTATTTGTGAAGGCGCTTGACTGCCCAAACTAAACCAAACGCTTCTCGTTCGATTTGGGCATACTTTCTTTCCGCAGAAAGATAGAGTCTTGGAGATGAACAAGACAGGACGTCATCTTGCTCTAGTACCGCTCCGATTCCAAAAGACGAGGCGTCACATTTGTGTGTTACGGGCTTTAGAGGATTAAATAATTGTAGAGTAACACTGCTGCAAACTGCAGCTTTGAGTCCATCAATGCTTTCTGTTGACTTGGCCCCACACAAACTTCTCATCATTTCGCGTTAACCTTGTAAGGGGTTCTTTTAATGTTGATAAGCCCCCAGGGACATATCTACCATAGAATTCAATCAGTCCAAGGAAACTTCGCACATCTTTGACATTTCTTGGTCTTTTCACCGCTCGTATTGCCTTAGTTCTGGCTGGATCTGGCTTCGCTGTCTTCCCATTGACAACCGTACCTAGTATTGTCAGCTCTTTGCAACCGATACGACATTTCTCCGTACTCAATTTGAAATTGTGTTTCTCTAACCGCGTAATGACTTCCTCCAATATCTCGTCATGCTCAGATTTCGTTATTGCGTGAACACAAATATTGTCTTCATACACTTAAACACCTTGAAAGTTCATCACAAGCTGATACATCACATTTTGGAAAATTGAAGGCGCTTGCTTTACCCCAAACGGTAATGCAGTATGACGAAACAAACCAAAGGGAGTAGACAATGTTGTCAAAATTGATGATTGCACGTCCAGTGGCAACTGATGATAGGCATTTCTCATGTCAAGTTCAGAAAAACCATTGAGAACCTTGCATTGCATTGATGATGTCTTCAATTGCTGGTATTGTAGTGACCATGTCTTTCAGATGTTGATTAAGAGTCACTTTATAATCTCCGCATACACGTATTCGACCATCCGGTTTCTTGACTGGCACAATCGGTGTGGCCCTCTCACTTTACTCAACCTTTATCAGAGCTCCTTCTTCAACCATCCGCATCAGTTCATTTTTGACAGCTTCTTTCAATCCATAAGGCTATTGACGAGGTTTCATAAATACTGGCTTCATTGATCTTCATTCATCAAAATATCAGATCTTCATTGATTTGATGAACTTTCGTTTTCCCAACAGGAGTGCTTGTCTTTTTCTCTGATCGACATACCGCCTTCAAATGACCGACTTTGCCACAAACATTGCACTTGAATTCTTTGAAACGACATTCCAGCTTCTGGTGACCTGTTTTCCCACAGCAGTTACAAATCTGAGAGTTACTTGGGTTTCGCCTCCATGATGGTCGTTGTCTGTTCTTTCCATTGATGGCGCATATATCGTCAGAAGTTGAAGACGTCATTCTCGATTGAGACTTCTGCACAGCTTCGTAAGACATGGAAATTTCTGTTGCTTTCTCAAGAGTAAGAGACGACAATTTCTCCGTCAACATTCTTTTCAACGCTTCTTTATTTGTTAAGCCAATAAGGAATTGGTCTCTGAGTTGATCTTCCACCCGACAATCAAATGCACCTTCTTCAGATGCATTTTTCAGCTTCCGTGGGTAAGTCCTTGACGAAGTTGATAGAACTGGTATCTTGCAGCAATAGGCAGCTTTGGAGGTTGAACTTGATCAATGATGATAGCTCGTCCTATGTTTACGGCTTCACGCAGTTGTGTGAATAGTTCATCTGTTCCCTCTCTAAATCGGTGCTCACGGCACCTCGTAAACGAATAAACAGATTTGAATAAAGCATGTGACGACATTGAACAAGATCAATGCGCGACGAGGGGTATTATCAAGAAGTGAAATTACTGGAATGATTGACAAAAGAACTAGTATTACAGTTTCAAAATGGAAAGACAAACGTCATGCTTATACGCTGTCCACCAAGCATGGTATCAATGTCTCAAACGTCAGATCGAAGAAATAGAGATGAGTCCAAACCTGAAGTTATTGTCAAATATAATGCTTCAAAGCAAGGAATCGACCTGTCAGATCAATCTATCATCGTATTTTACTCCATTATTACGTCGAAGCATCAAGTGTTATCGCAAGGTCGTGTTTGAAGTGATATTGAACAGTGCAGTTGTTAACTCCTTCCTTCTCTATAGGCAAAAGACTGGTAGGCCCACAGATATCCAAATTAAAGATTTTCGTCAACAACTGGGGCCTGTTTCATAAAATTAAGCAGTCTGATATGTATCAGTAACATTTTCAGCAGTGAAATATAAAGCACTGCTTTAAATTGCGTTTCATAAAAATTAATTTTCCGACTGAAGATTAAGCAGTCTAAATTAATCAGTGATACATATAGCGTTTCATAAAGATTTCGGACTGATGAAAACACTGATATATATCAGTGTGATTGAGTGATTAAAACAATTGTGGATAATTCTTCGTAAATAAAATAATTTTTGACAGCATAGAGTAAATATGTAGGTAGAGTGTCGACTTAAAAAAGTATCTGTATACAGTGAAAATTTTTATATGAAAAGATTCAGTTTTTTGCGGAGATTGCGTTCCTGCGGTCCAAAACATTATTTGAGCAGCTTTGAAAAACCTCTATATTTGCCCATTTAATTAGTACCGACATGACTCCCCGTTGTAAGAAGTATGAAACAAGTTGGATATCAAAAGGAATGAATATTCGCTAACAAGCATCGCAACTAAGCGGAAATTGTGCTGATGATCAAGAAAATGTAATGAACGGCATTATAATGGAAGTCTTCATAAAAAGTTGAGATTTTATTGTGCTGTCGTTGCTGAAATTTCATATTTTTGATTCAATTTTCATCGGCATGAATTTATGATTGAGTAAATTCATGTTTCACTTCTTGAATCTGAATAGTGATGTGCACCCATTTACATCTTTCAAAGTTAATTCAGATCATTGTCTTTGATTCTGTTATTTTGCTCTACCAGCTGCTTGAGATAGGTTCGCACTTTAATAAATGCGGAGTTTCCACTCTACCTAATATACCTACTCTATGTTTGACTGTAATTGAAATAATAATTAGAGAAGTCAATCTGAGGCAAATGGAGGAATATTTGAGAATCTTTTTTTCTAGCTGTCATCGATGTATGTAAAAGTCAATACCTCAACGTCTTTTAATATTGAAATGATTTCATGACATGCCGTACCTCATTACACGAAAAGAAATCGAAGCCCTCAAAGCAACCCTTTATAATTTTGCTGTTACCGGACGCTTTATCGTCACAACATTGCCACTTTTCAAAGGAAGAATTTTTCAATAAACAGTATCCAAATTTACCATTCTGACAAATAGTTTGTTACTGACAGTAAAATTGAAAATCAAAAGCCGTTTTCCCATTTTTAAGTTGTATTTGCAATCATTTCTCCGATATTTTAAGTTTCTATAACTTTCTCGATTATCATTCACAGATTTATCAACCCCAAGATGTTGATAGAAATTTCCACATTTCTATCAGTGAATTTCCATATTTTCAATTTTCGCGCGCTACTGATACTTCTTTGTGAAACGCAATTCTTTTCCAGACTGCTTAAAATACTGATTTTAAGCAGTGTGGGACTGATATAAATCACTGCTTAATATTTGGTTTTGTGAAACGCTGTTAATTTCGACTGCTTTCAATCACTGATTTAAATCACTGCTTTATATTTATTTTATGAAACGCAGAGACGATCGCAATTGTAAAAAGCGACGAAGGTGGTCTGGGTGCTACTCGAAACAATATAAAGAGTTTGGACGCCAACAGGCATCCAGTCAAACAAAGAAGGTGACAACCTCTATGGTGACAGCATTTTGTAATGACTGCGAAAACAAGCTAGTAATGTGTTTTGAATGGTTTTCAGAGAAACACACGTAGAACGAAAAATTTTTGTTGAATGAATATATGTTATGTTTGATCTCTACGATATTGCATTCTCTCTATCGCTGTCAATATTGTCACGCCATGATAAGTGTTCAAATAAATATAAGCTGACGCGCTGACTGTTTGACCAGGGGCCTGTTTCATAAAATAAATCAGTGCTTTATATCAGTGGTTTTATCAGTGTGGAAAATTTTCTGCGTTTCATAAAATAAATATAAAGCAGTGATTTAAATCAGTGATTGAAAGCAGTCGAAATTAACAGCGTTTCACAAAACCAAATATTAAGCAGTGATTTATATCAGTCCCACACTGCTTAAAATCAGTATTTTAAGCAGTCTGGAAAAGAATTGCGTTTCACACAGAAGTATCAGTAGCGCGCGCAAATTGAAAATATGGAACTTCACTGATAGAAATGTGAAAATTTCTATCAACATCTTGAGGTTGATAAATCTGTGAATGATCATCGAGAAAGTTATAGAAACTTAAAATATCGGAGAAATGATTGCAAATACAAACTTAAAAATGGGAAAACGGCTTTTGATTTTCAATTTTACTGTCAGTAACAAACTATTTGTCAGAATGGTAAATTTGGATACTGTTTATTGAAAAATTCTTCCTTTGAAAAGTGGCAATGCTGTGACGATAAAACGTCCGGTTACAGCAAAATTATAAAGGGTTGCTTTGAGGGCTTCGATTTCTTTCGTGTAATGAGGTACAGCATGTCATGAAATCATTTCAATATTAAAAGACGTTGAGGTATTGACTTTTACATACATAGATGACAGCTAGAAAAAAAGATTCTCAAATATTCACCATTTGCCTCAGATTGACTTCTCTAATTATTATTTCAATTACTGTCAAACATAGAGTAGGTATATTAGGTAGAGTGGAAACTCCGCATTTATTAAATCCCCAATGTATATACACTTTCGATTTTATTAAATGAGCTCGAGGTAAATGCAGTTGGAATTGTCTCCAAATGTGAGATATGCGCATTTGTGCAGTTTGAAGAAATTACAACAGAATTGACTGATTATGACAGTATAAAGCAGATGGAAATGAGATTATTTTACAGATTGTCCGTGTCATGACAGCCTCGGAGCGGTACTGTTTGTTAAATTAGCAACTCGATGACCCCATTGCTTTCATGCTGAACCACAAGAGAATCTTTTTAAGCGCGAACCTATCTCAAGCAGCTGGTAGAGCAAAATAACAGAATCAAAGACAATGATCTCAATTAACTTTGAAAGATGTAAATGGGTGCACATCACTATTCAGATTCAAGAAGTGAAACATGAATTTACTCAATCATAAATTCATGGCCGATGAAAATTGAATCAAAAATATGAAATTTCAGCCACGGACAGCACAATAAAATCTCAACTTTGTATGAAGACTTCCTTTATAATTGCCGTTCATTCTTGATCATCAGCACAATTTCCGCTTAGTTGCGATGCTTGTTAGCGAATATTCATTCCTTTTGATATCCAACTTGTTTCATACTTCTTACAACGGGGAGTCATGTCGGTAGTAATTAAATTGGCAAATATAGAGGTTTTTCAAAGCTGCTCAAATAATGTTTTGGACCGCAGGAACGTAATCTCCGAAAAAAACTGAATCTTTTCATATAAAAATTTCACTGTATACAGATACTTTTTTAAGTCGACACTCTACCTACATATTTACTCTATGCTGTCAAAAATTATTTCATTTACGAAGAATTATCCACAATTGTTTTAATCACTCAATCACACTGATATATATCAGTGTTTTCATCAGTCCGAAATCTTTATGAAACGCTATATGTATCACTGATTAATTTAGACTGCTTAATCTTCAGTCGGAAAATTAATTTTATGAAACGCAATTTAAAGCAGTGCTTTATATTTCACTGCTGAAAATGTTACTGATACATATCAGACTGCTTAATTTTATGAAACAGGCCCCAGACAGTGGCTTCAATCTAGACAACTCGCTTGTTCTTACTTCGCGTTGTACACAGATATAACAATGGCGACGGAAGGGTCGTGGAAAGAACCTTTGATGGTAAACAGCAATGTTGGCAGATGGATACAAAGGTTTGAAGCAATGATGGAATGGGAGGCTTTGGATGAAAAGAAGAAGAAGCATGCACTGTTAGCATCTATAGGCGAAACAGCATTCAACCTTCCAGCAGATACGTCTTTACCTGATAAATCAAGAAACATCAGGGAGGAATCATGTGGCTGAATAAAGCAAGGTTTCGGCCTACAACTTCCAACCTGTGCCACATGCCGGGGCCAGGCCAAACAAATCAAATGAGCGATAAGGAAGGTCTCTCCAAACCTGAGAAAACATAGCCAAAACTTAACAGAAAATAAATTTTGGGTATAAGAAAACAAAAGGAGGGATAAGAACATGGAAAATAGTTGTGTCTAACGTTCATACGATGAAAGGTATTTGGCGAGGCGAAAAACAACCACGCTTACAAACGAGAAACCTATTCCTCGAGAAAATACATATTCCTATCCTATTGTACATTATATAACTGACTAAGCAGAAAATAGAATGTGTATTGCAATCGCAGCTGTATCAGCGGTGCGTGAGTGATAGGCCTAATATGAGTATGTGTACACCATCAAAAATGATATCATAAAATTTGTCAATTCCCATATTTGTTTTAAGTCGACTTCATGTCTTACTTCGATCGTTCGATATTTAAATTGTTTTCTATAAATGGATAACATGCCAAAAACATTGTCAATCAGTGTTAAAGATTCTAATAATAGTCTTAATGTTCAATATGACAAGCGATTTGAATTATGTTTTTAAAGACTGACTCACTTTTTTTAATTTGGATCTAATTTGATGATATCACTGGAGGAGCGATAAAATGATGGCAAAATATAAGCAACTAATTATTAGTTTAATGGTGCAGTTAATTTTGGATAGTCTTATTATGTTTTTTGATAAAAATAAGAAGACAAAAAAACATCAAACTTTATATTTCGACCATCTGAAGTGGCCATCGTCAGAAATCTATTTACTCCAATTCCTACATTAGATTCAAATTACAAAAGACAATTACAATAAACGATTTTATGCTATATAACACATGCAATCCTAAATGAACAAATACTACGGTAAAGAAAATCAGTAGATATCTTAAGACTCAATAGACACGGCAAATAGAAATAGCAACCTCTAGACCAGGGGTCGCCAACCTGGGGCCCGCGGGCCATCAATGGCCCGCGTAAGAAGACGAAATGGCCCGCAGGTTTCTACGTTAGGCCCATAAGCTTATCAGCGTCTTCGCATACAGTAGATAGAATATGTGTACTATTCGTGACGTCTTTAGTGTTAATGTTAGTTTATTCGAAAACACACTTTACCACCTTTTATCTTTTATGAGGTTTACTTGATCGTGTGATATGGTGCTTATGCATACACACACAGTTCGAGGTCGTAGAATTTCTATGAAGTGAATGTCTTCGTCACAAATTTCATTTGTCTTCATCACATTGTCTTCATTCACAAATGAATACATCACAGATTTGGTTGGATGCGGCGAGCAGTGACGTCATGAATGCAAGCAAATAGGGAAGTCTTTCGCACGGGTACATTACATTCATTTAATGCGCTTCGAGTATGGCAAGTAACGGAGTAGCGACGGAATTATCAAGCGTACATTTCTTGATGAATGGCGTTTAGCCTATTTCTTCTGCATGCGTCAAAAGGACAGATGTCTGTTTGTATCATATGTCATAAGACCGTGACAGAGTGTAAGAAATACAACCTCGAACGCCATTTCAATACCAATCATCGGGGCTTTAACGCAAGGTTTCCTATGAGTGATCATCCATCCAGACAACGAGAGTATGACCGCCTATTTCGTGCCCTAGATGGAATGAGTCAAAGTATGTTTACCGCCTGCTCATCAACAGATCATGTCACTGATGCCAGCTTCCGAATTACTCAACTCATCGTGCGGCATAAGAAACCATTTTCTGATGGAGAGTTTGTCAAAGAATGTTTTCTTGTGGGAGCAGGTGCATTTTACAAGTCATTTCACAATAACCAACAGATCATTGAACAGATTCGAAAGATGTCCCTGTCTCCTCAAACGTGTACTCGACGATGTGAACAAATCTCCGCCGATTTATCTGCTCAGCTTCGTACGTGTGTTTGGCTGCATCACCATACTTTTCTCTTGCTATTGACGAAAGTACCGAATAAGCGACACTTCGCAACTTTTGTTTTTCATTCGATTCTTCGATGTGATCATAAAGTGTGTCAGAGAAGATCTTTTGTGCATGAAATCACTTACTGGTAAGAACAACTGGACAAGATATTTGTGATGCTGTTTACGAGGCTTGTGATTCATTTGGACTAAACTGGCAGCATTTGACATCGATTACAACTGATGGCGCTCCATCGATGGTTGGTCGAAAAACTGGTTTCCTTGTTTTATTAGGCAGAAAACAGGTGTCAATTTTCTTGTTTACCACTGCATAATTCACCAGCAAGCTCTCTGCTCCAAATTACGCCGAGGTGACGACATGAATTTCGTTATGGTCACAGTCACAAAAGTGATCAATCGGATTCGCAATAGTTCACTTCAACATCGTCTATTCAAAACCCTTTTGAAAGAAGTAGAATGTGAATACGGTGACCTGATTTTATATACCCATATCAGATGGCTTTCCAGAGGCGCCGTGCTCCAGCGATTCATTGCCGTCTTGCCGCAAATGTAAAAATATCTCCACGACCATGGTCATGGAAATAATAATGACTTTTCTGCGCTGGAAGATAGCACCTTTCGCACGTGGTTAGGAATTCTAGCTGATATGAGCAAGCACTTCAATGTCTTGAACGAAAAGCTCCAAGGCAAAATGAAACCGATATTCAACCTCTACGAGCATGTTACAGAGTTTCGAGGAATTTTGACTTTGTTTAAGCGCCAAATTGAGAGCGATGATCTCATTATGTTTCCGAACACAAAAGCTCTATCAGGAGATGTGCATGAAGCGGCCGCTTGTTTGAGTGATTACCTGGATGACATTATCATCGAATTCGACACACGATTTACAGACTTCAGCGATCTTGAGCAGGTTTTTTTTTTAATTAAAGATCCTTCATTTGTTCTCAAAACAAGTTCCATTGCTGAGCTTTTTGAAAAGCATTTTGACATCATAAAGCAGAGTGCGAGTTGGAATTGGTTGGTTTAAAGGCCGAACTAGGACTGAAGCATCAGCACGCTGAAAATGATGCTACTTCGTTTTGGCTGCAATTTGTTCCGGCTCGATTCGAATCCTTAGGTTAGTTGCAACTCGTATCCTCGTCATGTTTGGCAGCACCTACATATGCGAGTCCGCTTTCTCAAATATGAAATTTATCAAAAATCCTCATCGTTCTCGTTTGACTGATGAGCATATGGACGCCATTCTTCGAATCGCCTTATCAAGTTTTGACCCACGTTTCTCCCTTCTTGTTAGCAATTTACAATCACAACCGTCTCATTGATTACTTGTTTCATTAACTTGTTTCTTATAAATCTCAACTTGTTTTTGTTAAATAAAGGGAAAATTAAATGGGTAAGCCGGCGATTTGCCGAGTTTATTATAGTTAATTAGACTGAAATGCTTTTTCTCACTTCATATTGAACAATTATAACAAAGTTATTATTATAACATTTCCTAAACAGTCATCAAATTCTGAACTTATAACTTATGATAAGAAAGTCCGAGGTTTTTCGCAAAAACTAAAATGAGAAATGAAATACATATTCATATTTTAATGAAACCATCAATCAATTATTTCTATCGAGTGTTGTTTAAATTGGCAAATTCAGAATGAAATACATGTGGATATGTGGCTATGAGCAGGAAACGTTTGTTTTATCATGAGATATAATGATCTAGAAATCTAGAAATATTTCTTGGCCCGTTGAGAATTTTGCTGATATACTTTGGCCCGCGTATGAAAAAGGTTGGCGACCCCTGCTCTAGACAAATAAATTTTATGCTGCAAATAATGCTTAAAAAGTCTTTACTCAATGGAAAGAGTGACTCAGTGAGACTGAGACTTCTTGAGTAATAATGCATGACGGTCTGGGGACATCCTTCTATATTATACCCATGAGAAAGAACACTCTGCAACAGGATCATTCACTCTGCAATCCTTATGATTATCATCCGCACGCAAAACCTGGATGAATACTGTATGTGCAGAGCAACATGCTGTGTAGTCCTTCAGCTTGTTCAGCCCATACGGATATTTTCAGCTACTTTGGGCCGTTACCAGCCCTTGACAAGCCCTTGTAGGACTTGCCACGTTGGTGCAACATTGAGCTACTTTCGCCGCAAGAAATCTCTGAAAATGTAGACGTGTATTCTTGAGTAAACAAATGTACTTAGGGAAGTTTAAAGTATCAAACTGCAAAAATCGTATTTTCTGTTTCCTCTAAGTCACATAAAAGATACACGCATTTCGCTTTAAGTTTATGCTGCTTTGCGAGAATAGTCAAACAATGTCATGACATAATGATGCGGTTGAGAAGGCATCACTTTCGCATTGTCATTGTCGGTCAACTGCATCTTTCAGTCTCCGCGTATGCTATCAGTTTCTGCATGCAATCATAAGAATGACAATCTCTTTTCGCTCCATCGATGCTTTAGAGAACAAAATACAACTGCACTTGATATTTCGTTATCAATTTTAATGGCGACTGTTCTTTTCCAAACGGTGTTTTCGTTCAATTAAGCACGGATGAAGTCTGGTAAGAAAAAGTCAACTGAAAGAGAAGTAGCTGCAATCAAAGTTGTCGTTATTGGAGATGCCAATGTTGGAAAAACATGTCTAATCCACAGCTTTGTTTTCCAAGCGTTTCCAGACGATTGTTTGCCGACGGTTTTCGATACATATGAAGGACGTCTTCATTCTCATGGCAAGAATTATACATTGAATATCATTGATACTCCTGGTCAAATGGATCTTGATGCCATTCGAAAGGTTTCGTATTCTGGTGCAGATGTTATTCTCATGTGCTTCTCTATTGAAAGCCCCGATTCATTTGACAACATCAGAGATTTATGGTGGCCAGAAGTAAAGAAAACGGCTGGAGGAACTCCAGTCCTTCTCATCGGAAACAAGAGTGATATGCGCCTCTCACGAATGTTGAGACATCCATGTGTTACCTACGATGCTCCTCGAGATCTTTTGCAGACACTTCCCT
Source organism: Prostheceraeus crozeri (assembly GCA_907163375.1). Lineage (NCBI taxonomy): Eukaryota > Metazoa > Platyhelminthes > Polycladida > Euryleptidae > Prostheceraeus > Prostheceraeus crozeri. The sequence goes on from CAJQUW010007776.1 coordinate 17,847, forward strand.
TAATTGGTTACCATGAGTGCTCCGCCAGATATGGTCGTGGGATTACTGAAGTATTCCAAGCTGCTCTGGCAACTGCTGTTGTGAAACCGACTAAAGCATCAAAACGCAAGTGTGTAATTCTATAGATTTCGCATTTGTGTGTTATTTACGAATATTTTCCAGTATTGTTACTATTCAAATATCTTTTATCTATATCAAAATATAAAATAGACGAAATTTTTAACATTATGCGCTTTAGAAAATGACACTGGGAAAAATATCTTGGTTAGAAAGTTGAAATTCATAGTTCTTCTTAAGCTCAGTTCATATTTTAGAATATGATGCGCTAAAAAGCATTCAAAACGAAGTTGAAGTTTCTGAATTCCAAAAAGTGATGAATTCCCATGTGATCACTGAGAAATATAGATAATGACTACTGACGAAAGATTTTATCTGTGATGCGAGTACAGATTGTTTCATAAAGAATTGAAATGGGTAAGCGTAAATTACGCATAGAAAGTCGTTTCCAAATTCAACAAACTTTATATGTTTAGAAAGTCATGTTCTGAAATTCCTCAAGTAAAAATTTCATGACTATACTCTAAATATAGCAATCAGTAGACTAAAGAATGTTTGAATCCTTTGCAATTTGTTTGGAATTCAATTGTCATTTTCATCGCCAACCAGAGAGCGTGATTCTTCACTCTCACGCATGCATAATTGACTATCATACATTTTCTCACACAGATGGAGTTAGTTACCATGCGTCTGCTGATCGGTGTCTGTGCATTGTCTAGACTGCCTGTCTAGACCGACGAGAACAATGCTGTGTAATCGATAGACATCGAATTCATTCATTTCATTTCTTTCGTGTCTCCCAGTAACATGCGAACTGCCGCACTGAAAACTTACTAGACAGGATATCTGAGTTGTCAAGCTGAGGATTTGATCCGAAGTGACCGGCCACTGTGTCGCAACAATGATGGGTCTCCAAAAGTACTATTTCCTTTGGTTGCGAAGAGGCTGTCAGCGGCCTGATGGAAGGTCTTCTGGCCGACAAGGCTGACTTCTCGCCGGTCAAATCGCTACATTACCAGTGTGGTTCATAGTGATCTCTCTACCTTTTTATATGAGCTTTCAGCAGGTTCCAATATTTCCAGGACAATTGTTTGGAGACGACTTAAGGAGTTGAACAACTCAGTCGTAAGAGGCCATCGAAGCTGAAACTGTCCGATCGACACAAGAAACTGAGACTACAGTGGTCAATGAGACTTTGCCATGTGTTGTTTGATCAGATGAGGATTAAAATTCAAAAATGGACGTCTACGCATCAGGCTGAAGTCTGGACAAGACATTCCTGATCGCTTTTTCACATCGAGGAGTCAGGACGATTGCAGGAAATTGCTCATCTGGGGAGCCATCTCTAGTGATGGTTGCAGATCACTGCATGTGGTGAGGGAAAACATGAACTCTGAACGCTACGTTTGAGTGCTCGAAGAACATGTTTATCCTTAAGCATTCAGTTTAGGTGATCCATCATCTGATTGATTCTCATGGATGACATTGATTCATGCCATCGTGCCAGGGCAACTCAATTGTACAAAAAGACAGGCAGGAATGCGAACCTTAGACTGGCCGGCAAGGTCTCTTGACTTGAATCCCATCAAGCATGTCTGGTCTATCTTGAAGCAGCGCGTTCGTCGACGAATTTGTCCTGGAAATTATTTGAATCGGCTGGAATCTTTTGTGAGGCAGAAGTGGACTCAGATTGATCAACAGATGATTAGAAATTTGATCGGCAGCAAGCCTAATCGCATATGAAAGGTATATAATAGAGCCATAGAGTAAGTATAAATAGGTAGAGAGTCGACTCAAACAAGTATCTGTATACAGTGAAAATTTTTATATCAAAAGATTCAGTTTTTTGCGGAGATTGCGCAAATTTGATTGAGTTGGATATCAAAGGAATGAACATTTCCTAGCAACCATCATGATTAAACGGAAATAAAGCTGGTGATAAGGAAATTTCATGAGCTGCATTATAATGTCCCTGGAAGTCTTCAAGGAGAAGTAAGGATCTTATTGAAAGCTTTTTGGCTGAGATGTCATGTTTTTAATTCAATTTTCAGCGGCATGATTTTATGATTCACAAGGCATCTTTTCTTGAATCTGTATAGTGCTGAATAGTAATGCTGACCCATTTACGCCTTTTAAAGATCATTTTGTTTATAATGATGCTTTTGCTCTTTCATTGACAGGTAGTCTGTGATATGATCACGCTTAAGAAAATTATTATAGTAAGGCATGAGCTTTAAATCAATGTGAAGCCATCGAATTGCTAATATAATAAACGATTTTACATCTCAAGGTTGTCATGATATGGAGGATTTGTAAATTACTTTTCTTTCTTCTGTATAGCTGTCATAAAAAGACAAATTCGTGTACATTTCTCCAGAAGTGCTGTTGTGTGCTAGGCAGTTTGTCTTCTTGCTTTATTATGCATTTATTATGCAATTTATTGTTTTGTGAGAGCAATCTCTATTCCATTGTTAGAGCAATAACTTTTCCGCGGCATGCATTTCAAGTTCCAATGTCATACATAAGTCCAACTTGTCAGCTATCTACGGTACATGACTGACAACAGACATGACATGTCATCAGACAATGGATGACCAAACAATTGGTAGCTGACCGTGAGCGAATCTTCACAGACGTATTTAACACGGCATGAACAACGCCCGCTCGCGCACTCTGGTCTCTCCAAGCGAAGTTGTCGGCGAGAGCCGTTGACGGTGTTGCAGCCTATCTTCTATGTGCGAATTATCATCGAACTGCTGCGGACGTGATCACCACGGCTTGTGGTCCTGGAAGAATCTGGAGACTCTGTTGGTGCTGTGACTGTCTTATAACTGTGAACGTACCATCTGTCCTTGTAAGGACTGTTTGCACCATTTATTTATTTTCACAATATAATTCTTCCACATTTTTCATTTACATTTTTCAATCATATGTTTTGGGAATATTAAGAAAATAATAACCCGTAACATATTTGGCGACCACGCCAGGACCCAGCTTTGTTTTCACTGACGCACAGCTCGCCTGAGAGCCGTCGGTTCTTCGAACTTCCACTTCTTCCCAGTTAAGGTTCTGAACTTTTTCTTTTTTCGCTTCCTCGGTCCACTCTTTTTTTTTCTTAAGGCTTAAAACTTTAGGCCTAAGCATAAGGCTAAAACTAACCGTGGGCAAGTTTTGAGCTATATATTTCTCGATTTTTTATCGCGTTTTTTGATCTTCCTAAATAAAATAAAATTTTCTCGGGTTATCTAATAAGGATTGTTAGGAATTAGCTAAGAACGTAAGAAATGGACTTCGATGCTAAAGAATTCCTTAAACAATTCAATGAAGCCCCAAATGTGCAACAGCTGAAGGAATTGAAGAAAGCGGAACTATTCGATGTTGGAATCCAGTTGCAATTGCCAGTTAAGATGACTATGCGAAAGGAGCAAATACTCCAGAGAATCAAAGGGCATTTCATCGAAGAAGGCAAGATAGAAAAGGATGTCCAAGGAGAGTTGCCGGAAAATTCAATGTGTTGTTAGAATTAAAAAAAATAGAATTGGAAGAAAAGCGATTAGAACGAGAACGAGAAGAAAAGCGATTAGAACGAGAAGAACGAAGAGAACAAAGGGAGGCCGAAAGGGAGGCCGAAAGAGAACAAAGGGAGGCCGAAAGAGAACTCAGAGAAAAAGAGATGAATATGCAAAGAGAAATTGAACTAGAGAGAATAAGAACAAAAGCAGAAACTGAAAAAAGAAAATCAGAAGCATCATTAAAAGAAAATGCATCCATAGTTCCAAAGTTTTCCGGAAGAGACGTGGAACAATTTTTCCTATGTTTTGAGAGGGTTGCTGAAACGGCAAACTGGCCAAAAGAAAAATGGACCTTCCTGATGCAGACAGTTTTAACTGGTAAAGCACAAAAGGCGTATGCAGCCTTACCTAATGGCGATGCCAAAGATTATGAAAAGGTAAAACAAGTAATCCTTGAAGCATATGAGTTGGTGCCGGAAGCCTACCGACAGAAATTCCGTTCATGGCAAAGAATGAAAGAGCAAAATCATTTACAATTTGCAAAAGATAAAGAAGTCTTATTTGATAAGTGGACGAAAGCCGAAAACGCCGATACGTTTGAGAAACTACGAAATGTCATCCTCATCGAAGAATTTAAGAACTGTTTGAGCCCACAAATCAAAGTATATTTAGATGAGAGAATGCCACAAAACATAACCGAAGCAGCAAGAATCGCTGATCAATACGAATTGACGCACAAAAAGCCACGGTCGTATTACCATTATGAAAAGCCAAGAAACTATTACACAAGAAGTGCAGAAAAATATCATGAAGACAAAAGACAGGAAAAATATTATGAAGACAACAGACAATATGACAATAAAAACAAACAGCCAGAAGATATGAGAAAACGAGAAACGCCAAGATGGAAAATAGAATGTGAACACTGTAAGAGAAAGGGACATACAAAAACAGCATGTTGGCAATTGCATGGACGACCAGAAAAGTACGATAGAAAGCCCGTAACGCTTGTTCGTGAAACGAACTGTGTACCGCTTGTTCGTGAAACGAACTGCCATCTTGAGACTGAGCAGGAAAAAGCCTTTCCTACTAGTTTTTATGGTGTTCAGGTCAATGAGCATGATAGGTATACTTCAGTCGACGAAAGTGAACAACTAATTGAAGAAGGGAAGCAAGCTTTCACGAAAGACGGTCTAGCTGGTAATGATAAAGATGATTTATATCCAGTTACAGTATGGCGAGATACCGGAGCTTTCACTCATTTATAGTGAAAGACATAGTTCCAGTGTCACATGCTACATACACGGGATTATGTGTTCCACTCCGCGGCGTCGGAGGATGTATCTCAGCTCCACTGCATAAGTTGTACGTAAAAACCGAGATAGTGGAAGGTACCTTCATAATTGGTTTAGTCGATCGAGAAGAAATTCCTATTGAAGGGATCGATTTGATTGTTGGGAACGACTTAGCCGGATGCAAAGTTCAGGTACCACGTATGATAACAGACATGAAAGAAATTGAAGCACAAGGAGAAATAAAAGATCATGAAGCAAAAGAGAATGAACTGAAAGAGATTGAACTAGCGAAAGAAAGTGAACAAACAACAGTATGTGCCGTCACAAGATCCATGAGTAAGAAAGAGAAATCAGAAAAAGAGAATGAAATTGATGAAAATATTGAAGAGAAAGAAATAACATTCGAAACGAATATAGATCGGTGTCAACTAATAAAAGAACAAGAAAGCGATGAAGAATTACAAAACATCTCCGCAGAACTGAACGAGAGTGATAAGAATGAGCGCATTTACTTTTACAAGCAAAATGGTATCCTATTTCGTTGCTGGAAACCAAGAGAAGCCACTCCTGAAGAAACATGGCAAGAAGTACATCAAATTGTAATACCTAAGTCATATCGACAAAAAGTCTTAAGCGTTGCACACGAAAACGTATTAAGTGGTCATCTCAGTGTACGCAAAACTCACTATCTAATATTAAAGCATTTTTACTGGCCGAAAATGTACAAAGATGTAGCTAACTTCTGTCGAACTTGTCATAACATGTCAGATAGTTGGTAAACATCAGTTAGATCCTCCGAAAGCGCCGTTAATTCCAATCCCTGCGTGCGAAGAACCATTCAGAAATATCATTATTGATTGTGTTGGACCTTTACCACGAACCAAAATGGGACATGAATATCTATTTACAATTATATGTTCGTCAACCAGATTTCCAGAAGCTATCCCATTGAGAAGCATTAACGCCAAAAATATTTGTTCGGCTTTGATCAATTTCTTTACTATGGTGGGATTACCGAAAGTCAAAGCTCAGATCAAGGCACGAACTTTACATCGAAGATATTTAGTCAAGTGTCAGAAGTACTTGGAGTAAAACATATTTGTTCAACTGCTTATCATCCAGAATCTCAAGGTGCGTTAGAACGATTCCATCAGACATTGAAAGTTATGATGAAAACTTACTGTGAAGAACATCAAAAGGACTGGAATTTAGGTATACCAATGCTATTATTTGCCATCCGCGAAACAGTTCAAGATTCACTCGGATTTAGTCCATTTGAATTAATTTACGGTCATGAAGTTAGAGGACCCCTGAAGTTGATGAAGGAAAATATGCTCAGCGAAGAGAAGAAAAGCACGAATTTGTTAGACTACGTGTCTGAGATCAAAGAAAGACTCACTGAGATACAAAAGTCTGCAAAGGCTAACCTAATAAATTCGCAAAGTAAAATGAAGAAGCAGTTTGACAGAAACACAAAAGAAAGAACATTTCAGCAAGGTGAAAAAGTACTCTTATTGTTGCCAATCTCGGGAGATCCGATGAAGGCAAGGTATCAAGGTCCTTATATGATACAAAAGAAAATAAGTGAAGTCAACTATGTTATAGAAACTCCGGATCGAAGAAAGAAACAAAGAATGTGTCACATAAATATGCTCAAGAAATATCACGACCGAGACGAAGAGTCAACAACTGAGTCAAACCCTTCTGGTGCTGTGCCGGGGAGTCTGGTGTCAGCATCGCAGATGAATTTGCCCGCACTGGGTGATATAAAAGAAAATTCTACAGGCACTTCGATCACTATGATTGCGTCAGGGGAGTCTGCAGCGGCAACATCGCTGACGAACTTGGCATCGCCGGGTGATGCAGAAGAGGAAGTCAATCTCATCATGCCAAGAATGAATAATTCAAAGATATTAGAAAATCTTGATAGCCATTTCCAGCATGTCGATTTCGAACAGAAAGAAAAGATAAAAGAAATAATTAAAGAGCACAAAGGAATATTTGCCGATCATCCGCAAATAACTACATGGGCAGAACATGATGTCGAATTATCTGAAGAAAGGCCAATAAAACAGAGTCCGTATAGAATGAATCCAGAGAAGAGAGAAATTATGAAAAAGGAAGTAAAATATCTGAAAGATCATAACATAATAGAAAATAGCAACAGCAATTGGAGTTCACCATGCATTTTGGTACCAAAACCAGATAAAACTCTTCGTTTTTGTACCGATTATAGAAAAGTAAATGAATTGACAATCGCAGATAATTATCCCTTGCCGAATATCGAGACTTGCATTGAACAAGTAGGAGATTCGAAAATAATCAGCAAGTTTGACTTATTGAAAGGATATTATCAAGTTCCTTTAACAGAAAGAGCAAAGCGAATTTCAGCCTTCGTCACCGAAGAGGGTTTATTTCAATACAAAGTTATGCCTTTCGGAATGAAAAATGCCGCATCAACATTTCAAAGACTAGCTAATAAAGTCATCGAAAATTTAGACAACTGCGCCGTATATATTGACGACATAATCGTTTATAGTAATGACTGGCCAGGTCACTTGGAACAAATACGAAAATTATTCCAAAGAATCGGCGAGGCCGATTTAACAATCAACCTCAGCAAAAGCGAGATTGGGAAACAGTCGCTAAACTATTTAGGTTTTGAAATCGGACATGGGAAAATAAAACCTATTATGGCAAAAGTTCAAGCCGTTGTAAACTTTCCTGTACCTAACTCAAGAAAGGAACTAAGAAGATTCCTTGGTATGGCTGGGTATTATAGAAAATTTTGCAAAAATTACGCAGATGTTGTACACCCTTTGACAAGCCTCACGAGCCCAAAAATAAAATATACTTGGAGTAATGAATGCCAAGTAGCTTTCGAACAAGTCAAAACAATGTTGGCATCACCACCGATTTTTATCAGTACCTACATTTGAAAAGCCATTCAAATTATATGTCGATGCTAGCGGCCTTGGTCTTGGTGCATTGTTGGCTCAAGATGATGAGGAAGGGAACGAGCATCCATTATCATATTATTCGAAGAAATTCAATCATTACGAAAGAAATTACAGTACGATTGAAAAAGAAGGCCTAGCTTTGGTTCAAAGTTTGAGACACTTTGCGTATTTCCTCAAAGGCCGGCGAGCTTCTTTTGTTTACACAGATCACAATCCGTTAGTTTTCATTAACAGAATGAAAAATGACAATCAGAGACTTTTGAGATGGAGTCTGTTGTTACAGGAATATAATATTATCATTCAACATGTACCCGGGAGAGTTAACATCATAGTAGATCGTTTGTCGAGAAGTTAAATAAAAATGTGATTTTTATTTTTTTTTTTGGTGGGGCGTGTTGTGTGCTAGGCAGCTTGTCTTCTTGCTTTATTATGCATTTATTATGCAATTTATTGTTTTGTGAGAGCAATCTCTATTCCATTGTTAGAGCAATAACTTTTCCGCGGCATGCATTTCAAGTTCCAATGTCATACATAAGTCCAACTTGTCAGCTATCTACGGTACATGACTGACAACAGACATGACATGTCATCAGACAATGGATGACCAAACAATTGGTAGCTGACCGTGAGCGAATCTTCACAGACGTATTTAACACGGCATGAACAACGCCCGCTCGCGCACTCTGGTCTCTCCAAGCGAAGTTGTCGGCGAGAGCCGTTGACGGTGTTGCAGCCTATCTTCTATGTGCGAATTATCATCGAACTGCTGCGGACGTGATCACCACGGCTTGTGGTCCTGGAAGAATCTGGAGACTCTGTTGGTGCTGTGACTGTCTTATAACTGTGAACGTACCATCTGTCCTTGTAAGGACTGTTTGCACCATTTATTTATTTTCACAATATAATTCTTCCACATTTTTCATTTACATTTTTCAATCATATGTTTTGGGAATATTAAGAAAATAATAACCCGTAACAAGTGCAAACATTCGTATATCTTACATGTTTGGTGTCACGTTTATGTAAAGAAAGTGCATACACATTGGGGATTTAATAAATGCTGAGTTACCACTCTACCCAAATATACTTGTTCTATGAATAGAGCTTAGAGGAGACGAATCTGGCTACGAGGGGCGCACCTATGTCTTTTTAAGAAGCAGGCCCTTATTGACCCAACATGTAACAAAGAAAAACATTTAAGATGATACAGGAAACAAATTCAAATGCTGTACACAACCAATACAGCAAGGAAATTTGAAAAATGTCCAAGGTTGAGATATCTACGAGTCCACATTGTGAAGGAATCACCTCAATACCAGTGCATTCGAACTTTTAAGTGAGCGAGTGAGCGAACGAGATTTTGAGTCGTTCACTGGTGAACTGGTGAACTGAGCGACTGTTTTCAAGTAACCGTCATTGAACTGAACTGAACTGAGAATTTGCCTTTGATAAACTGAAGGACGAACTGAACTGAGGTTTGTCAAATTTCTACATTTAATGACGGGAAGTGTGTTCTCATATTGCCATTTTTTAAAGCGAGTTATTGGCTTAAAGAATGATGGCATTTCTATTCATGTGCGAAGCTTGAAGTGTAATCAAAAGTTCAATTTTTGCAATGTTCTCCACTATGCTAAAGTTAATACAATTTCATTTTCGTGAAATTCTTTTCTAAATGCGTTGTTTATGTCAAATAGGGCAGATAAATATATACCAGACATACAAGCACACACTCGTATACATGCGCTGCACATGCATTTCGAGATATCTGCCTCTCTTTTACAAATAGCCCGATGATATTCAAATGAAAACAATCGCTCCTTTTTGGAGTGCATTGCATTTAATTAATTGCCATCATCAAGTGAAGTGAAATCTAACAATGCGAGCACAGGGCAATCTATGCCCATCATAGTACAAGTCATCGAGAAAAAATCATTGAAGTCATGACTGGTTATAGATCAATTCTAAAGGTTACTTGCGCTAAATGAACATTCAGAAAAAACAACAATAGAGCAATAAACGATGCATGCAAAATTAATTGAATATTAATGAAGCTTCATTTTTCATAAATTTATGTACATGTATTTTTTATAAAAAATGAATGCATATTCTGAATGAAATCCAGGCATCCCAAAAAGTCAGGCTTCCAGCTGTGATGAAAGCGTCTCATTGTCATACAGCTTGAGAAAGTGCTTTGAAAACTTGGTCGCTGTGCGATTGGTTGCACTCACTGCGAGAAGCATCTCAGTACAAAAAGTCTGAGAATGTAGACAATTTTTTTCAACAAACGTTGAAAATGTACGTCACATTTTATTTTTGAACATTTCCGCGGGAGATCGACGATAATAATTTGAGTGCACATGCACTAGACATGTAAAAGGCGCAGCAATATTGAATTGAAGTTGATCAAATAGGTTGTTGGACTGTAATGTCACTGCAATGGTCGGTAAAATGATATCATATCGAATGACGGATACTTCAAAATAGAACCGAAAATAAGAATGATGCTTTCGAAAGTGTCATATACATCTCAATAATGGGAATAGTAATGAAAAACCATAGAGCAGGAAATAAACAGAGTGGAAACTCTAAAACTAGCCTATTTATTAGAGACCTTTTACTAATGAAACGACGCCTGTCAAAAGTAATCATTTTTTAGTAAATGACAGCCAATGAAGTCAGTTTGGTAAAATATATTTTACCCAAAGTTCACATGCATGTTAGATTCGAAATCGTCTGCCATCTTAGTCCGACAACAAACCACATGTTTTGTTGAGCTTTTGTTGCTAATTGAGCAACCAATCAGAATTCAGTAGGCTTACCGTATTCGATATTGTCAATGTATTGAACTGGAAATCCGCACAGCGTTTCCGTGCAACACGACTTTTACAGAGTCAGCTGGGATGGCGTAACCTCACCGCCATCTCAAGATACATTAGATTATTGAAAGTACATCTAACAGTTTCCCATCAGAGAGAATTGCCACAGATCCGAGTAGTGTGCACTGGAAAGTCCTCTGCAGTGAAGTGCTGTAGTCAATATTTTGCAACATCACTTCGCACAATATGACTTTGCGTCAGATCCGAATCCGAACTTACATCGAGCCTAGATAATGAAAATCAGGAGTAAAAGGGAGTGAATAATGCCGTTATCATTGCTCCCATATAGGCTATTTTCTTGATGATGACTTCTGCGCAAAAATAAAGGGCGAAGAATATTTAACTACGTGTAATTGAATACTTAATAAATAAATAATGAGACAAGAATAGCTTCCGTGCCTTTCATTGCATATTCTGCTGCTCATTAGAAGTCTTGATACACGAAATATGATTTATAGATGTGATATAAAATGATATTAATATAATAAATAATATGACATAAGTATGATTTAGGGCTAGAAGCTCGATTGCCTCCTACAGGTTGTAAGTAGGCATACTAGGATTGAGAAAATTAATCCCCTGTTACATTTTATTTCAAGATTGCTAGAACCGATAGGAAGCAAACCCAGGGACCTGTTTCACCATTGCTAGGAGCTCCTAATTGAAATCGGTTTCGCCATAGCAGATAAGCTTATAAATTATCTGTTAAGACAACTGTTAATTCTATGAGCCTCCTGGAAAACCTATCAGTTACAGCTTGTAGAATAACTACAGATAAATTTATCTGTCTTGATGAGGCGGTCAGTCATTTTACATGACAATAGCTTTGATAGGATAGCCCCTCGTCCAATCATGTCATGTCATGTGTCTTCACCAACATCCGTGCGCGCTACATGTCCGTTAGTGAATTAGGAGCTTCTAGAATTCGATTTTACCATTTAATCATTACTGCTAAAACTTTCACCGAATTCGCTTATAAATTTTTGGAGACTCTGACTTCTTCGACGGGGATTTGAAATGCACCGACAGAATACAAACAAGCATGAAACATCAGCTGAACAATAATCATCTAGCAGCCAAGCTTAATTATCGCAAAACTTGCATTCTCTTAATAAATACGGTGTCAATTTTTTTCATCTATAATACTCCAGAGATGGCTGAATTATCCAGTTTATAGACTATTCTGACTGTTCCTGGATCAATTAAATCCGTCACTGTGTATAGCGATAGCAGCAGTGATCATGAAATGGACACAAGGAGTCATTATCGTCGGCATAATGCTAGGATATACATGTATAGGATTAGAATAAACTTTGCAATTGATGCCGCCAAAAGGTTTAGGATAAATTCACAGATACTTTCTTATTTGCCAGGCAACGGTTGCTTGAGATTTTTGCCAGACAATGGATTTTACCATCTGACTGGGGATTCTCATAGCATAAGCAAGTCCACTGTTTGTCGAATTAATTCAAGGCCCTTTTCGAGTTGCCAAATCGATGTGACTTTGGCAACTCGAAAAGGTGATTATTTGCAAAAATGTGTGCTTTTTACATGAACTTCGTCAAGGTCTCAGCGGAATTTTTAGTCGGTCAGAGCCCGCTTATTTTGGGAAAACCAGCAATTCTAAGTTTGTAAACAAATTAGGAAATTGCACTCGCATGTAAGTTGTGATTAAGTTTCAACCAATATATTTAGTAAAAACATAATTTTTATATTCTGTTGTTTTACTGCATGTCGTTGCATCGATACTGTTTGAAATAACGCAATGCACGTGCTGGCTGTAGAATATTTCATGTTACAGAGTAAAAACTCTAGTGTTCTCTTAACTTTCTATCTCTAGTTTAGGTATTTTCATACAACCATGTTCAATTATCGGTTGGCTGGTTCATAAATCCTTTAAATCCTTCATTGGAATTTACTTTCTACAATTTCCAGTTTGCAAACAAACCAAATTCTTCTCATAAATCGTTTAGAGCAAAAGCCTATCTAACCAACCAAAATAATTTTGAGGTTCAATTCTACATAACTTTCTTGAGTTTTCTCGCTTCTAGCAGAAGGAATTCATGTTTAAATTCAGAAGGGTTTCATGTTTAGCCTCTTCTATTTGTCTATCAAATGAAATACTTTAAACATGAATTCCTTACCGTTCTATAGTGATGGTCGCGACCATAGAAATAGATTGTTTATCTTAAGTTGACTAGAATGGAAATTGACTCAAGGTTAGACCACAGAATTAGATTGTTTAATCGTATCACTTTGCTAGAGGTGCAAACTGATTCAAACAGATGGCACATGTAGTCGGCAGGCCAGAATCGAGTTTGACTTCCTGCCGGGAACGGTGGCCGAAAAGTGAGAGTTTCATTTCATTTGAATGATGTGTGCACCCTAAATGCCTACTAACGACATCTGCAACAGTTGCCGAGTCTTCTAGTGAGTTTTCCCTTTCTTGTCAGACAAGTCAAAGAAAAAACAATGTAAAATCCAATAGGTCGACGCAGACATAATTGCAGTTTTTTTTGGCTAAAATGAAATTTTGTATGTTTTCTATGTATTAAACGAAAAAGTACTCAGCCCAGAGGGTATCATAATTTTATTTATTTGGCATGGACATGTGCTTCAGGTCATTTCCGTTTGATGTGCATGTGCTTTTATTATGGTAAATCTAATTCGGGCAAATGTTATGTGGAAGAATGTGTGTTGAAATGTGGATTAAAGTTGCTTCAAAAATGTTTGTGTTTGCCGACATTAAGAGGCTCGCCCAAAATTTATAATAATGCGTTTTAGTATTTTATAGACAAGGGGGTGCATGAAAAATGAAAGGAAATGATCCCTGAAAGACATTCCATGCCCAAAAAATTATGGACTCTGGGTTTGAGTACCTTTTTCGCTTAATCATAGAAAACATACAAAATTTCATTTTAGCCAAAAACTGCAAATCTGCCCGCGGTCCCATTGGGATTTACAACTGTGTTTTATCTATTGGTATTCGATTGTCTGAACAAGAAGAGTGGAACTCAACTTATAACTCACGCAAAAAGGACGTGCCGGATTCCGTTTTAGTAGGCATTTGGGGTGTTTACATTTCATTTCCCTGTTGAAAAAGGATCTCACTAACCGGGCCACCGTTTTTATAGTCCCTGCAGAAACTCGGTTTCCAAGCTGCCGGAACTAAATGCAGGAAAACTTAATATTAATAAGGGGGCAAAAAGAAATTTTTTTATATAACCCCCCTGACAAGGGATAGGAAAAAAATAGTCCGTGCGGTCGCCTTATGCGGTATTTTGCTCTGAAATTCCTTCAAAAAAATGCCTCCGATCTCCACGGACTCCTTCAGATTCGGAAATGACAATTCGAGGATTCATTGCGCAAAAGTTTTCCCTCGATAAATGTATGGGGCCCCTCACCGGCTCATTAATCAAAAATAAGTTAGCAATTGCGCATGAAAAAAACGTTTACAACAAACTTCTCTGGTAGAACTCTTGATTTGGTCTCCCCCTGGTAGCCCCCCCCCCTCTCTTTGCTTGTGTGATTCCAGGTTGTGTTTGACTGAAAACTAACTTTGCACAATTTTTGACCGTGGTTTATTAAATGTTGAAACTTGGGCCTGGCTTCATTGGTTTCGATTGCTATGGTTAATTTAGTCAGGGGAGAATTGTGTTCATTTTAATAAGTTAACATTGGTTCCAATTGTTTCCTTCTAGGTTAACAGAAGAAGAGGGGACAAACTGTCTTTATTCTGTGAGCTGAC
>CAJQUW010007777.1:0-17937 GCA_907163375.1 Prostheceraeus crozeri
AATATGTATTCATAAGTGGAGCAATGTGATGAAGAGGATGTTCATGATCATTAACCATTGACTTGAAGAACTTTGCGGATATCAGCAAACGACGATAACACAACGGAAGGAAATGCGACCACCTTAGGATGATGAGACACAGATAATTCTATGATGTCATGATCACTTACTTCCATTTCTTTGCGTGTATTGCTTTTTCTTGTTTGTCGTAACTACGCCGATAAATGGAGTTCTCGGGCAGTAGCAGATTTAGCGCACTCGCATGGTTGTGCAACTCGGAAGAAATGCAACACATCCAACTGAAGCTTTTGTTTTTTCTGCTGATATAGTAGGTAGTTATTGTGGACTTGAAGACTTGTTCATGCAATGTAGTACATGTGTTTCATCAGCCAATGATGTCATTTTCATTGAATGTACATGTGCAAATCTTAAAACCATACACTATTCTTATTACACAACTTCATCTGACGTTTGTGTCGCCTGCGATTTTTGAATACCTCCATTGTGCAGCAAATTCTTTTTATATAAAAACAGTGCTGGCAACGGGAATGTATAATTATATGAGGATTACGTACAACTGAATACAATATAGCTTATTTCATATTATATGCCTATTTTATGGCCTATGTCATGAGTATACACATGCAAGTCTGCATTCTTCACACTCCTTTGTTTGTCTCCTCCTATGTTGAGCCTAGAACTTCTGCGAATCAATTGAAATGACTTGAGCAAAGAGATGCGGCAATTGTGTGTTGTATGCATAAATTATAACGTGGAAAAATTTGCAAAAAAAAATTATAGGTGGTCCCCTAGGTTTTTTTTTAGTGCAAAAATCAACAAAATCAGTTGTGCACCTTGTATCTTGCAGTGGCGTTTTTAGTGTTATTGCTCATACTAGGTTGTATTAACTGTCCACTCCACCCGCCACCGAAAGTGAGAATTCTAGACATAGGTCCTTGGACGTTGTGTGGTAAATGAGTAAATCTCCAAGACCTGTGGGTCACTAATGAACGAAGGTGAGATGAATCAAGACTCTAAACGCCTTCCTCGAAAACTTCATTGATCAGTAAAAGATGTTAATCACTATGTAAAAGAAGTCAATCAGTAAAAATTGAGCAAATCCCATGCCTCCAGTATTTAACTGGTCACATTCTTGAAGCTTTGTGTCATGCATGCAACCAATGGTTTGACCGCCAGCGATAGAAATTGACTTGAACAATTCTTTGCGTCGCTGACTTACACTTTCATGACTTTTAATTTTTGCATACACGAATGTTTGTGTATTACTGAGTCAAAGTACTAATAAGACAATTGTGAACAGTCTTAAAAATTGTATTCTAATACTTCAATGACTTTCATTTGGAAATCAAAAAATTACCTGAGAAGTATCAGATACTGTTAACTTTTGTGTTGGACATTTAGTAAACGTCGCTGACTTAAGCGACAAATAGATTTTATGATGTTTCTACATTAGCGGCATTCCTGCGCGATTGCATGCTTATGAATGTTAATTTTTGTAGTGATATATCTTGTTGCATATTTATAGTTATCTATTTGAATGGTAGTAAACTTTATAGCTATAGTAATATACTTGTGGTTAGATTTATGTTTTGGTATCGTCGCTGACTTACAGAGAAAAAATATTGTCATTTTAAGGATCTCCAAATCATCTTAATGTGAGTTGTTGTTGCTAATTATTGTTTCTTATATCTTGCTCGCGGAACTCCAAACTCAAGTTCCTGTGTTCTTAAAGAATAAGGAAGTATATCATTTGGAATGTCAGGAATACTATAAATACAAAGTTTAACACAAATGGAATTGAAGGATGCTATACTTTACTAAACTGATGGTATTTTTCGACGAACGTGAGTATGTTTGTTTTATTACGCAAGTATATTTTACCTCAATGCAATTGTCTTGTAAAAATGTTTGGAAATGTCTCTTTGACCTGCATTGTGAACAAACTCCATATCATTCAGTTGTATGTCTTTCATTACCTCTGAAGACATTCATTGTTTAGGTATTGAAATTTCGTTTATCGCCGAATTGTGTTTCGAGGTTGTCTATTAAATCCTCAGCATTACTCACCTTGCACACGTCTCGATAAGGACCAAGCGCTGGACATGAGCGCCTTGTCAGCTGTTCCCAACGCAATTGCACCGCCACAACCTTTTGGCCGTGACTAGTTGCGGAAAATTAGGACCAATAGTTGTCGTCATTCATGTTTGTGAGGCGGGTATGCATTATATTGCTTAGGCTATCAGACACCATTCTGGTCATTAGGTTATAGCGATTCTTGAAGTGGCTTGGCGCGCCGTCACCGAAGATTTTGATATAGCACTTAGTCCACATCTCGCCATAGGTTCCATCGGGAGACGTTATTTTATCGACGCTGACTTAAACCTTTTCGAAAGTTAATTGTTTGCTAGTTTTGCACCAAGGAGAGATATATGTGACTAGATATTTCATAATTGGATTCTCTCCTATGATGAAGTGTTTTTGATATTTATCAGCATTTTGCAATAATAATCTATGAAAAACATGTAAAACTATTATAAAAAATACATTTCATAATAACGTCGCTGACTTAATGTGTACAAAGCCTTCTGTGTTTACTTGAGTTAAACGCGGTTTGATAGCAGGACAACATAGTACCTAACTTTTAAAGCATGTCTCAAATTAGTATTATCTATTGATAATAAACATGTGATCACGCCATCAAGACAATCTATAGGAAATTTGATGATTTTTTTGTTGGAAATCATGAAGTTTAGTCTTTTTGTGGTCTGTTATGAACATCTAAGTATGTCGCAACGTATTACCTTAATTAAGTCTCAAAATATGTCAACTTCAGGTTATCTTTGATAATCCCAAGTCAAATTTTACTCAGGAAAAAAGAAGTTACTTTATGTTTTCTTTGGTCATATGGTTGTCATACGAGAAGAATGGATTCACTGTGCAAGAAATTTGCGTTTCTATTAAAGCTATTCTGTGCTGCAGATGATGCACATGTAAATACTATATACTTGTGATGTAGATATCGAATTCTTCTGTATGACCATAGAAATAAACTATTTTTGAAGGTCGCTAGAATGGAAATGGACTAAGGTCGCTTGGCACATCCGGGGGAACTAAGATGAGGGCATGAAGAAGCCGAATGAAAAGCTTCGATTTACTTAACTGTGATCAGATTCTTTAACCCATCATACAGACGTTGGCAGGTGCGATCTAATGTGAAAATGCGTTCGGATTTTATGTGCCGTTTTTGTGCATTGCATGAAGCTGTAGTCCTATTCTTGAGGTTTATTGTTGTCAATTTTTATGGCATATGACCACTCATTCGCGGAATCTCAATCTTTATTATTCTGACACGCAAATGACAAAATATCTATGTACATGTACGTTTGGGCAAACGGATGTCTGTGTACCACATGGTTGCTAGGGCCCGGCTGTCAGGGTATTTTCGGGAGGATTGCTGGGAGGTAATAAGCACCCTCACCGTATGCAATGCCGATAGTAACTGGTTCGGGAGGGTACATTATCCCTCATGTTACAGAAGATGTGACAATGGCCACGTTTACATGCTTATATAGCCGATACAAAGAAACTTCGTCTACTTTCTGTTCTCGTTTGTTTACAATACAACGCCCACCAGTATACTAACTTTTGTCATTAAATGCAGAACAAATAAGTTACTGTATGATCGGTGTACTCGATACCGGATGTGCCATCGGCCGTAACGCTGAACGAGGACTGTTTTGGTAGCAGTTTCTTCCAAAAATTAAAGCCGAGATCAAATTGAGCATACTTAGCAAAATCTTCGGCATGGCTTTTCTTAACTGCTTGAGGTTTTGCTTTTGACTTGGTGGTTTGCTTGTTATGGTGAGGTGGGCGGTAGGTCCTTTTGGGCCATGACGTGGAAAGCATGCATTCCCGAGTTCACAGGAGTGAGGAGTAGGCCACCTTACCCAGGCTGGGCCGGATGGCACCGGAACATGGTTTCCGTTGGTAGTCCTGTCTCCACCTTCCTGTGATTGAAGTGCTTGTGCCTAAAGGCAATCTGCTGCCTTTATGGATACTCAGTCTTTTGGCGTTAGGAAAGGCTAGGCCCTTACGCGTTGTAGGGAAACTGTGGTTTATTTAACCGTGTGCGCCTTGTAGGTACTCCAGTATTTTGGCGTGGAAAGAAAGCTAGGATCTCACCGCTTTTGAAGTTTGTGGGTTTAACCTGCTTGCCTTGTAGGTACTCTCTAGTGTCTTTTGGCTTGGAATGTTGGCGTGGCTCGCAACGCTTTAGAAATGTGGTTTAACTGCTTGCCTTGTAGGTGCTCCGTTGCTTTTGGCTTGGAAGGCTAGGCCTCACCGCCTTAGAAAACGTTGTGCGTTATAACCTGGCTGGCCCTTGAAGGTACTCCGTGGTACTTTTTGGCTTGGAAAAGGGCTAGGCCCACCGCTTAGAACTGTGGTTTTTTGTCAACCTTGCATGCCTTTGAAGGTACTCCAGTCTTTGTTGGCTTGGAAAGGCTAGGCTCACGCTTAAGAACTGTGGTTTTTAACATGCTTGCCTTGTAGAGGATGCTACAGTCTTTTGGTCTTGGAAAGGCTAGGCTCACCGCTTTAGAAGCTGTGGTTTAACCTGCGTGTCCTTGAATGGTGCTGCCAGTCTTTTGGCGCTTGGATTAAGAGCTAGAGCTCAACCGCTCCTGTAGAACTGTGTTATGTTTTTAACCTGCGTGCCTTGTATGGTACTCCAGTCCTGTTTGGTCTTGGAAAAGGCTGAGGTATGATGAGAATCACCGCGGTAGATACTGTTGTGGGTTTAACCTGCTTGCCTTGAATGGTAACTGCCAGTCTTTTTGGCTTGGGAACAGTGCGTAGGTCCACCGCGCTTAATAACTTTGTGGTGATTAATCCTGCTGGGCCCTTGAAGGGTACTCCGTGTGCTTTTGGCTTGGAAAAGGCTAGGGTCTCGACCGCGCTTTAGGAAACTTGTTGGCTATCAACTGCTGCGCTCCTTGTAGAAGTTGTCTCTCCAGTTCTGTTTTGGCTTTGGAATAGGCTTAGGCTCACCGGCTGGTGAGAATACTGTGAGTTTAGTACTGCTGACTGTTGTAGGGTAGACGCTCCCAGCTGTGGCGCTTTTTTCGGCTAGGGGAAAGGCTGAGTGGCCCCACTCGCTTAGAACAGTGTGGTTTTAAACGCCTGCTGCCTGTGAAGGGTTTACTCCTAGTCTTTTGGCGCTTGGAAATGTGGCTAGGCCCACGCTTTAGAACTTGTGGTTGGTCGTCAAGCATGGGCATGCGGCTGGCAAAAATTCTGCTTCTAACAATTCATCTGATGGGATAATGTGAAAGTCACTCAGCTAAGTGTAAATGGCCTCCGTTACCGCGGCAGGAATCTTTGTGAGTAAGTAGTGGAAGGGGGAGGTGCGAAGAATCTCGGGGATGTATTGATGACGCGAGATGAAAAGAATTGGGGTGGAGAAGAAAATGTGAGGACAGCGCAATCCGGGACAACCAAGGGGAAAATAGATGTGGCGCCGGAAGGGTAATCCAGTAAGATGCGGGTGAACTGCGTGTTGTTTGGCCACGTGGAAAGTGGAAGTATGTGCTGGTTAGAGGCGAGGAGGTGGGGGGGATGTGTTTTTATCAGGAAGTAAGTGGAGTGTGTGGACATCTTGCTGTGTGCAGGGAGATCGGTGGAAGGGTGGATTCGCACGCGAGTTGGCTTACAGGAGTCGCGCGCGAGAGAGAGGTGAGCAGATTGTCAAGTTTTCTGGCAAATGTGGGCAAGGATATGGTGGCAGTGTTGCAGGTTGTGGTTGGTGTCTTGGTAGTCTAGAGAAGTGGAGAGTGAGTGAGAGGAGAACGTGAGAGCGATTGAGGTGTTAGATGAGAGTCTGATGAGTGGACGTTTCTCTTTGGAGATCAGAGATTGCTTTCACTTGGTTGTCATGGTGATGCCTCCCACTAGTCCGGAACGATCAGAGTCGAGAGGAGGATTTGCGTTTTGGAGCGCAAGTGCTTCTTTGTTTGTTTAGGCGGCGATCCCTAGGGACGAGATTTTGGTGTTGGGTGGGTGAGGGGGTGATCTCAGTGTGGACATGTTGGCGCAGGTATCGGACGGCTAATGGTTGGAGTGCATGGAGGCTTATGGGGTATAGGGCAGGAGGGTAGCTTGATGGAGTGAGGATCCTGGAATTTGCATGTGATTCCTCGGGTCTGGTTCCTTTGCAATATCGGTTCTCGAATTGGAGACCGAGTAATTAAACTTGTTAACGTTATTCGTTCCGGTGATAAACAAGATCGGTATGATTGACTGTGTTCTGGAGTGCACGTCAGGGAGTCTGGAAAGCTCTTCACCTCGGAGTGTGGAATACTATCCCGGGCGAGGTGTGTCGTTTATACTATTATATCCGCAAATTGTCTGAGTGATGTGGGTGATGTTCTTCGTCGAAGCAATAGAAGCAGGGAATGAAGGAGTACTGCCGTATGTTAGAGGTTTGAGTAGCTGTGAGAAGGGACCGTAGAAGCTTTTCGGAACGTTTCGCCGAGGAAGTCAGAAGGTAACGCCAGGGACGTGGGGGGATTCAAGAGATAATGTGATGATAAATGGGAGTGAGATGAGAAAAACGAATTGTTGGGAAGGCATGCAAATACAGTATGTGGTCAGAGCGTAAGGGACCATCAGAGAAGGAAGGAGACGTGGTGGTGGAATAGTGAGGTTATCCTGTTGCAAGGTAAAGAAGAAAAGAGTTGCTTTTAGGGGTTTGGGATGTCGCAACCGCATCTGCTGAGAATACTGGCAGAGGTATATCTGAGACGCCAAAGAGGGGATGATATGAGTCGCGCTTCAGATGCGTGTGTGACGCGGTGATTATGATTGGGATCGAAAGACAGGGATCTAGCTAGAAGCCCTAGATAGCGCTCTGAAGGGGAAGAAGAAGGTATTCCGATAGCAAAGCAAATGGCCTCAGGAGGGTCAAGACCCCTCTACCAACACTGCATGAAAAACAGCGAGATGGAGAGATTGTAACTGGCCGTCGAGAGGGTTAGGAAGTTCTGGAAGGTCTACCATGGAGCGGTCTGATGAATGTTGAGAATACGTGGATCAGGTGACTGAGGTTCTATGGTCGAGGGTCCAAGCTATTGCGTGGCGGATCGAAATAAGAGTGCCGTAAGAAGATGAAGAGAACAGAGTCCAGGACCTTCGAAGTATGTTCGAGTGTTTCTGTCGAGTGAAGATGTCAGTGTGAGGTGGTTTACGATCTTTGTAAACGCATTATCCTTGAGGGATCTATCCCGAGTGGACTGGACGAAGAGACCCCACTCTGATTTCGATTTAAAAGGAAAAGGTGATCCCCTCAATTGCGGGTCGTACAGAGTCATCTAGCTTTTGGGAGCATGGGATTGAAAGTTGCAGATCACGTCCTTGAACAAAGACTCCGATCGATGGTTGCTCTGGATGAGATGCAATTTGGTTCATTCCGGCAAGTCAACATACAGATGTATCTTCATAGCCAGACAACTGTTGGTGAGAAACTCGCAGTTGTGGTGTCTCCAGGAGGGGGTTTGAGTGGTGGTGTGGGTTTTTTTGCGTAGTGAGTCTGAGATTCTATGATTTTTTCGTCTCTTTTCATAGTTGTGGTTAGATGGTTGCGATGAATCAATGGGCGAGGTCATTTGAGTACGTGTGATTTATTTTGAGTACTATTTATTGATTTGAGTTTGAGATTGTATGCGGGCTTGGCTTTGGAGATTGGGGTTGTTCTGTCGTTGTTGGAGGTGTTGGTGGTTATGGGCTAAATGGGGCTTAAATGGATGGTTGGTGTTTTGTGGTGAGTAAATCATGATTTGTATTTTATTATTGTGTTTTTTAGGGGAAAGTGCGGATTGTTCGTGTTCTGTGTTAAGTATTGTTCGATGAGAATGAGAATGATGAATTTTGGATGCTATTGGTGGTAGGGGGGGGAAGTGTTGTATGTTGTGACTGGTAGATTTTGCATGTGTAGTGGTGGCGATTATGATGCCGGAGCTTCGTTTTGGCTTGTAAAGGTAGAAGTGAGTGAATGGTATGGGTTGGTTTTGTGGGTTATTGAAGAACTCATTTTGAACGTTTGAAAGAATGGTTGTAGTGCTAGATGTTTGGGTTGATTTTGTTGTAACCTAGGGTGCATGTGTAGGTGCGTTATCTTATGGGTTGTGGATTTTAGAGAATGATAATTTGTTGTATTTTGGATTTTATGTTGGATTGGTTTGTTGGATGTGGTGGATGCATTTTGGTAATGAGAAGTAGATAGCATTGGTTGGGATTGTCGATTTTTGTGTGGAATTTTCGATTTCTGTGTGGTTTTGAAGAAAGAAAATTCATGAATGGTTTTGCTGGATGGCTTTGGTGTTCATTTTATTTAGGTTGGGTGATCTTTTCGTTCTTGTTATGGTTGCATTGTTTTGGAATTCGTTTAGGCGTGGTTTGAGTTTTGATAGTGTCCGTTGGAGGTTTGTTGTTGGTGAGGATTTTTACTAGTTACTGCGTATATGGACAATTGCAATGTTTTGTTTAGTGGTGGTTGTGCTGTGTTTTGTTATTTACACTTATGGTTGGGTGTTAAAGTTGAGAAGAAGTATTTTGTATTTGCTCGGTCATAGTTGGTTCTGTTATGATATTTGTAATGTTTATTATCTGATGGAGTTGTGTTTTCCGATTTAAGCGCATCACTCCATTAATTGCGATAAGAAGGAGCATTACTCTTCCTTGTAGGCATTTGGGATGCATGGAGAAGGCATGTCGACTACGTGTTCCCGTGAAGTCTTCGTGAGATGGGCGCTTCGTCATGCGGGGGTTGAAGGATGTGGCTAGTGCGGTCAAGTGATGATCCTATGAACATAGAGAGTAGCGGAAGAGCTTGTGTGGCCGCTCTAATACCGGGGACAGCAGCGTAATTCGACAGTGAAGGTTGGTGTTTACCAAGGCTCGGGGCTCAGTTCACATTGCTGTTTGCCGTATGGTGAGGTAGACTTCGCTCGTACTCGCCATAGAGATTTGGTACAGGGAAGTGGTCTTCCTTTTAGCAGAAATGATTTTGGTATGCTGATGACCTCGTTTCGTCATGGTCAGACGTCTGTTTTCTGAGCTCAAGTGAAAGTTGTTCGGTGGAAAGCGGAGGGCTAGAATCGAAGAGGTATGTCTCATCACTGCTTTGGCGAATTCTAAAGTTCATTGGTGACGTCGACGGACGACTTGAAGGTGTGTATATTCTGCAAAGGGGGCCTGTGTTGTTGTATATTTGTGTCGGTATGTAAAGGCATGATTGGTGCCATAAGAAATCAAGACTTTTGTTGCTCTGGCTGCGTAATGGATGTACACTGGAAGTGTGCGACGCACTTCAGAGGGTCGTGTATGGTCGCGATAAATGCGTCCGCCAAAAACTACTCGTGTAGTAGGTGTGAAAGAAAAACTGGCGAGCCGAGAAGACGAAGCCGAACAACCCAAAGAGTCGAAACAGTAGACACTGGATATGGGATGGTGGACTCAGTTGAGAAAGTTTCATGAGAACTTCTTGTTTATGCTATGGTTGATGATGCTAGAGTCAAGCGAGGAGGTGTGGACTTGGCCGGGTGACGACGAGAATCCGTTGCGGAAATTTGGGAAGATGTTCAAGGAGATCGTCTGCCTTCCTTAACCATCAAAGGGTCCTTCCGCTGTATTGACAAAAGGAAAAGGTGTAATGATATTGTCTTTTCAGGTGTGGAATATCGATGATGGGGTAGTGTGAAGGCAGTGTGTTGCTATGACCTAAGGGATGTGTTGTGAGAGTGGGCTCCAATGCGGTCAGACGCTCACGGCAGTTGTTGGAGAGAAGAGCAGAGATGAGGATGGTGAGATGGGATAGGCGCTGTGGTGAAGCTGGCAGACAGGTGATCGCTAATGTATGATCTAAGGAAATTTGAGCTCTCGAAGGGGGAATTGGAGTATGCAGATTTTGGAGAGATTCGATCAGTAGGCAGATGGGCGCTGCGTCTGGGTTTTTTGGGATGTGAGCAGGAGGGAGAGAGCAGTTGGCTGAGAAGGGGTGGACGTCGATGGAGGTGGAAGGAAAATAGAGACCATCAGGACGATGAGAATCGAAGAAACCGGGGATGACACACGTTCGAGAAGAATGGGAAATTTGTTTGAAGTGAGGAAGCGCTTTAGATCGATGAGTTGTGGAGGAAGAGCCGTTCAGAAAGATACCCCGTCCACCCAGCGAATCTGGGAGAAAAAACGGACCGTAAAAGGATTTGAATTGATTGTTTGATTGATCGCTAGACAACAAAGTCAATGAGCAAGATGTGATTGGATGAGAAGCTTCAAGTCAAACGGCTTCAGCTCTTGTGTATTGACGTTCACTGCGTGCTATAGAATGCCAAGAGCGAGCCTGGTCATTGTAAAGAATAAAAATGATGATGACTTCATGGGAGGTAGGTAGAACGACGCAGGCCAACGTGGCGACCGAAGAAGAGGAGAGGTGGCTGGGACGCATGCGTGCGAGACCGATTTCGAAGGCGTTAAAAAATTGGTCACACTTCGAAACGTTCTAAGATTGGAACGCGTGGAGAAACGGCCATCACAACAGGACCGACAGTTTGTCCGCGATGTTCGTGATTACTTCGAAAACAATGGGAGTGGAAGAGTGGGACAGATGTATTGGTCACAGAGAGATCGTGGAGGGACTACTTTGGGTGAGTTTCGATCCAGGAATTTTTTTTACATCAATTGTCGAGGCCTATGTAATGGAACGGATATGGAGATGAATTTAGGTATGTTATGATTTCTTTCACATTTGGAGACCTGTTCCATTCTCGCCATTGTAAATGGAATCATTAATATTATTTAAGTTGCGCGTTCTACGCATGATGAGAAATATTTAGAGTATGAATTCCGAAATTTAGATCCATTAATTATGTCTCTTAATTGTGTATTTCTCATTGTTATCACGGATAGGGATTAGAAGGAAGTTTTTGTAAAATTATTATCAATGTTTATAAGCATGTGGATTTCATCATTTTTCTTGCGAGCCTCATGTCAGTATTGTCAAGTTCAGCCACATCGTGGGGTTGCTTCGCGCCTCATCTGGGACTCATGCTGGTGTTTAAATGTTCTGTGGCGCCGATCGACGAACGACTACGCGTGGTAATCCTGTCAGGTAACTCCAGTAGTGTGATGAGATGGCTTTGTCCTGATTAGGATTATGCATCTTCTCTGAAGCATTTCTTGAGAGTTTTTTTTGTGACTGTAGTGAATGGCCGATACAAGTGCGTCGAAGTCCTTGGAGTCTTCATTTTCTGTGGAGTGTGAGTCTTATGAATGAATAGTGACTCCGTGGATAGCGGAGTAAAGAAACTAAACCTCGAAATTAAGTACAAGAACACATGATTTATGTCTTCGTGCATAAGCAGTCACTGTCTTGAAGATCTGATCTTTCTCAGATCAATGACAGTTATTGAGTACAGAGACGCAAGAGCATGTCAAAGCTTATGTAATAGTGTCAGTTTAATGAACCGTGATATGTGAAAAAATTGATTGTGTCTTTTCAATCGTGATTTAGTCGAATAGAAGATAGCCCTACCTAAGCCTCGATCACACTACGCGGTCCAAAGGCCACTTCACAGACAAAATGAAATGACTACACTCTTTCCTACGTTCTAAGTTTCACTCGGAGAGTGATAAGATATTTCCAATATTTGCAGTGTGAGAATATTTCATATAACTTTGATCTCACAAAATCGCAAATTTGCAATCAACTTTCCGAATATTTGTATTGATAATTTCTTCTGGCTTTGCGATCGAGAATCTGGTGAGGAATGAGACAAGTAGTATGCTCTTTCCAATAATTGCAATCAAAGAATATCAAAATTGTTTGTCAAACGTATTAGATGCTTGAGATATGTTGGACCGTGTTTTTTACGTTGGGAGATTTCGAGCGCTACACCATAGGGAGGGTCAAGCTTGTAGTTGTGGCATCGTCTTCATTAATGTTATATGAATTTGATGATAGAAGAGAATTACAAAGTCTGAAGTGAGTCAATAATAATGGTGTAATTGATGAATGTGTGGCTTTACTTGCTCAGGCTCGAGCTGTGAGGGTGTATACGTATCTGTCGACATACAGAACTCAATGTTGATTATGAAATGGATATCTATGGACCAATAGATATACTATCATATTGTACATAGCAAGAGGTGTCATTGTTACGTCTTTCTTAAAGGAACGACAAAGCATGCGAGTACAGTTTAATGGGGTGTGATTTTAGTGATGAGATCAAAAAGCCATTGTGTATACGATGAGTATGATTACGTGCACGTTATAGATAGATGAAGAATGCATCGGTTCATTCAGGAGGTTAATTGGAAAATACGTGTATAATCGCGTAAATGGAGATTCTTTTGAATTAGCGCTTTTGATGTGTAGGCTATTCAATAATGCCGCAATCCTCTTCTATTGATCCAATTCCTGTTAGCTTGAGTGGTCGATCGAAATATGTATGTAGGTACGATGTGAAATGATCGAAGTGTAAATGACTTGACAGTTTTTGAAAATTTACTGCAGTATTTTGATGGTTTGTTTTTCTATGCTAGATGATTTGAGCATATGAACATCTAGAATCTTTCGTAAGAGCCGTTTTTTGTATACTTAAATCAATTCGAATTTATATACCGATAATTCATTCTCATTTTTGATTTCGATCTAAAAAAAAATAATAATTTTAATTGTCATATTTTATGCAACAATTTGGATGAACTTATAAAGTTAAATGAAAGTGTTTAGTCCAATGAGATGTTACTAAACAAGTGCTTTGCGTATGCTTCGAGTAAAGATGCGTTTCAAATGTCCACGAAGAAAAATTTGACAATTTTTGTAGTTATGTGTCAGCAGTCGGGATGTGTCACGCGATAGATCAGTGTCCTCTTAGAGAATTTGTGCCGCATCTGAATGTGGTAGGGGATCTTTGGCTTGCGTAGCAGTTTACCTTTAGTCAATTCTAAAATGTGAATGTTAGATCGCGCAGTTATTGCCTCATCGAGTCGTGTTTGGTTTTAGATCTGTAATTTTAATTTGTATTGAGAATTATTTATGATTTTCGTTAGGAAGCTGTAGACTGATAGTGAATTTCTTTTTGATCAAGGACTATCTGATTAAAAGAAATGCTTCTTCCATGGGGGATGTTGAGCAGCTTAGGAGAGTCGGCCCATGAGTCGGCCAAATGTCGTTCAAAGGGATATGGTTGATCTCTAGAAGAAGGGAGAGTCTGAGAGGACACGGGTGCATTATCAGACAGATGATGTAAGTCTTTTCACGTGGAGATCATCTTCATGCTTTTGGCTGCTGATAGTCGTTGAGTTAAATATTCTGAAAAGTATCTCGTAGTGACACTACAATGTGATCGCGAGGCATTATCAAACACCATTGGGAGCTCACGGCATGTATTGATGTTGACATTGTGCCCACGTGTCGGACCACCAACGGTACCGAAAACACTGATATAAACCCGTTTAGAGTGTCCTCTGGGTTCGCGTGATTTTGTCACAATTAATAGTATTGGTTTCATTCGACATAGCCCACAGTTGTGTCATTTGTCTCATCGAGAAACGCCAAGAGTAGCGTATTCCTTTCGGGCTTTTATGACTTCAGCTTATTCCATGTCCGTGGGATTGGTGTGCGACATTTATGTGACGGCAGGTACGCAACATGCGGTTCCTGTGTTCTTGATATAGTTAGACTTTAAAGACTATAAAGAAGGTTTTGAGGCAAATCATGACTTGACGAGCCTTCTAGGCGACATTTTTGCTGCAAGGTTGAAGACGGATTAATGGAAATCATTTGTTCCAGATAGGTTTATGACTGTGTGTGTCTTGCCACCTTGTCTGATTACTTTTTGTCACACGACCAGATTTTCACGCTGTCAGAGAGATATAGACACGTTTCGGCGTTGTACGGAGATACAAATATTCTTTTTCTCTATCCTGGTTGACTAAATTTTTAATTGTTAATAAGATTGGTTGTTCGCGAAACTGTGGTTCTATGTTGATAAAATGAAGATCTTTTGGCCTTTAGTAAGTTGATTATTCGTCTTATTTTTTTTTTTTATATGGGGGGTGGGGGGGGGAGTCTTTTAGAAATTTGAATTCTTGATGCAAATATGGAAGAGCTATTCTGCAAATATAGAATTGTTGGATCGCATAAATGAGAAGATAATATCAATGCAAATTATTGGAAAGTTGAATGCATAAAAATTGGATTTGTGAGAGTCAAAAGATGTTGGAAAAGGTTTCCTATGCAATATTGGATAGATTCAATGCAAAGAAGTGGAAAACTCATGAGACGGGAAAGAGTGTAGTTTGTTTGAGAACATTACCTCCTACCCTCACGTCAATCGTGTGTGATGGCTCCTCCAAAGCGCATATTTAAATCGCAAGTGCACTCATTTTTTGGAGAAGGATGAGGGATTTTCCTGCCTGGTAGAGACTTCAGAAAAACCGTGTGAACCACATATCAACAAGATGTGAGGAGCCGAGTCGTATGCATCCAACTTAAAGCGACATTTGATGAACTTTCATCGAAAATGATTTGATAGGATAATAATAATAATAAGGAATTATACACGATACTAGCAAAGATGGCTATAAGTACCTCGGCATACCACAGCACAGAAGCAATATGGAACACGAAGCCAAAGAAAAAGCCAAGAAAGAATACAAAAAGCGACTAAGACAAATCCTGAAATCGGGATTGAATGCAAAGTATAAGTATAGAGCAATCAATATTACGCAAATCCTGTGATAAGTTACACAGGAGGAATCGTGAATGGACTGTCAAAGAAATGGAAGAACTAAATCGCAAAACTGAGAAGCTGATAAATGTGTCCAAAGGCTTACATCCAAGATCTGCTCGTCGACCGCTATATTACCCGAAGAGTTGGGTGTAGAGGACTTAAGAACATCGCGAGTGCTTAGGGGTGGAAGACAGAGCTTCAAACAATAATCTGGACTAACACTAATGATCCACTGCTGGCGGTGGTGAAAGCATATACGTGTATAGGCGATAAACTGAAAAGATTCCAGGAATGGAAATCAAAGAAAATTGAGATTTCGACAAAGGATTGGCATGAGGGGAAACCTCTACCTGGACAGTATTCCGAGGAGACCAAAATGTTGACGACGAGATACTCAGTACGCATGGCTCAAAGAGGTGAAGCTAAAAATTGAATCAGAAGCACTGCTAACAGCCGCACAGATCGGCCCTTAACACAAAAGCACAAAAACATATCACGAAAACAAGTACTGATCCCAATGAAGACTGATGCAAAGCAGGAGATGAAACGGTCTCTTATATCCTAGCCGGTTGAATCGAAAACTAGCAGGAAGTCTTCGCGACACAATGACGTTGCATAGATCGATTCACAGAGCAATTTCAGGAGAAGGAATCAGAGTTGAAGAACAATATTGGAAACATGAGCTGAAACAGTTGATAGAGGACAAACAAGCATAAGATCTGTGGACTTCGAGATACGCACGGATCACTACATTAAGCAAGAAGGACGGACATTCATAGTGGTTGATAAGACCAGAAGAAGACGCTCATTATAGACATCGCAGTTCCTGATGACCGAAATATACAAGAGAAGGAGAAAGAAAAGATTACAAAGTACCAAGATCTGAAGTTAGAAATAAAGAAGCTGTGGAACACAGATGCCAAAGTCGTGCCGATAATCGTCGGCTCATTAGGTGCCCATACACCAAGGTTGAAGACATATCTAGACATGATCCCCGGTGACCACCACATACCAGACTTGTTGAAATCAGCACTCCTTGGTAGTGCCCATATATTACGTCGCACCCTTGATCTCCCTGAGGCTTGGTAAGTCTCCGAGAACATGGGTTCATACCGATCTGAATGTATGAGATCGTGACCAAAAAAATGTGAAATTCTTTCACTCAAAGCTTTTGGCAAATTATTAAAATAATTCCAACAGATGTTCATACGTCGTGAACTAAGTGCTTCCAGTGAATATTTTTGTAGAAGACGGTCATAATCATAATCATGATAATCATATGGGATATGTTCCATCATTCTCATCAGTCGTCTTTGAACAGATTCAATAGGATGATGTAGGTTCACGGATATCTAGATATCCCTGTGTAGGTCACCAGTTTAACTAGGCTATACATACTTGCCACCCGGAGTCGGAGTTAGTTTTTAGCGGAGTCATGCAATGAATTAATGATTTATCATTTTTGTTTGTACATGTTTTGTCCGTCTGGCTAAATTAGTTCCTGCAAGGGCGAGCAAAATTAATTGTGATTTCTGGCAAATATTACATATCTTTACAATATCCATGCAAAGTGTTTCACGTCATTTGAATTTCGAATATATGCAAACTTGATGAGCGAATGAGAATTGACAATACTCATTCAAATTTTCAGAATTTAAAAACATTGACATCTGGATTTTTATGTGTACCTTTGTCCATTTAGAGAAGAGTGACATGTTTCTCGCATATTAATATGCATGTGGATCTACACACTTCTAGGAAGTTTTAATTAAGAAGATATCGGAATCATATTCATTGAAAGTTCCCCTCTTTCAAGCTGGGTAATCGCCAAGATTGCGGAGTGACCCTTGTTCGAACCATCACGATTGATCAATTGGCTCTGAAAGTACATATTAATGTCATCTGAACAGCTACCTGTTTGTAAGATTACATTCCACAAGTTTAATGATCCGCTCCGTACGTTTGTCGAAGGCAGATCAGATCTAGCATAAACAATCAGTGTAAGTACAAAACAAAAGGTTTAACCTAACTTGACTGCGATCTCCAATTTCTTATTATAATTCCAGCCAATTAATGAATAAGTGTGAATTCATTTTATGACTGTATAAGGCGGACACAAGGCTTAAAGCAAAATGTTTGCCTTGTGTTTGCAAGTCAAGTCCAATGAGAATGTGAAACCGCAAAGACAGCACAATGTTGAAATATGCGAATTCAGATTATTACTTCGATATATAATATACAGTCAAAATAATTAAAGACTACGATGTTAAATTTAGACTACAACAAGTCTATGTTAGTAGGCACTGGACTATCGTGAAACCTCCGTTTGACTTATTTCGGAGAGTTTTCTATTGCATATTCGTTGAAAATAAGATGCAATTCGTATCAGCTGTATTTCAGAAAATATTATAGAATTCTATAGATTTTATGTCCGAATGAAAGTTCTTTCCATATGCTGTCGTTTGTAGTTTCCCCCCCCAATTCGAATAACATTTCAAGATATGTGCATCACACGATGGTGGTCAACCATTGCAATGGCAAAAATTCTAATATTAAAGGAATCGTTCTTCATACAGGAGATGCTATAAATAGAATATTTGAAACAAAATTTAATGATCCATCTCTCTGCTATTTGATTTTATTGATTGAATGTAAACCTGAATGTATTTAGAACTTTGTTTCATTCATCATTTCATCAGTGTTTCATCATCAACTTCCAGCTTATCTTTGACAAGTGTTAATTGACGATGCTCACTTCATTTTGGCGAATGCTAATTATCACTTCATATCATGTCTTCATTTACTTTGCATAGTTTCGGATTTGCTCAATTGTCGTTTGTCCTTCAATTTTACTTTGATTAAATTGATATTACAAATTCTTATCGCCTGTATTATATGAAATTGGAAGATCTCTATCAAATGTCTCAATTGAAATTCAACAGCAAAGGAGCTTGCATCACCCCTGCAGTCGTGCATGAAATTCTTTAGAATGTTCAAATTATCAAAATTCCTGGAGCAGTTCTAAAGAGAATGAAACAATTAAGTCAATTAAAGACACCAACACCCCTGATTCCTCGACCCCATTCGCCTCTGGACTCAGGAATGAACCGAAGTCCGCGGGGGA
>CAJQUW010007778.1:0-25000 GCA_907163375.1 Prostheceraeus crozeri
GAACATTTTCATCTTCACTATTAAAAACTTTTTTATATTTTTTTTTCATCTTCACCAATACTCCCGCCCAGCTTGCAAGGTTTACAGGATGGCAGTAAAAGTGATCAGGATAGAATAGCTCTGTACATCAACGGCATCGACACTATTTACCAGTACAATATGACCGATATTACGATTGTATTGTCTTATTTTGAAGCTGGACTTCTTGAAAAACTGAGGGGCTCTCTGTTTGAACTTGTTAGAGAAAACAATCCATCGATAGTTTCACGCTCCCTGAGAAGACGGAACCTAACAAGCAAACTCGTCCTCGATGTTTATTGGCTGGGAAATGCACTTGCCTTCAACAGTATTCCAAAGCAGATTGAGAAAGAAGTCCTGAAACCTATATCCAAAACCGACGAACAGCCGAACGAGACGGATGCAAGTATTACGAACGTTACAACGAAAAGTACTACTGAGCAGTTAATTCACGAGGATTTACTGGATAGACTGCACAACAGCGAAGAGTACATCAAAGAACTGGAGAAACGGATAATAAGTCTTGAAGAAAGATTGAAAGTTAACTATCATAGCGTCTATCCAAACGTGTGTAAATGTCCTGGGATCGATGAGTTGTCTGACGGTATCAGCAGGCGGCTAACACCTGTACTTATAGACTTCATAATGAGCAAACATGTCGAGAAAAATTGCACAAGTGAAATGCAGAAGGACAGACACAACAAGAACACCAACGAGCAGGTAGAGCAAGGCAGCGAATGTCCGAAATTGGCTATCATTCGACCTCGGAGAGGGTGGTTTCGGGCACTGTTGCCGCTCAGCAATGCGATCAAACTGGTGCGCAGATGGGCCTATACAAGGGAGCACGAGACGAATCCACAAGCGTCTCGCAGAATGCTACGAGCATGTGGCGGAATTCCACGAACGCTGCCCGAGCAAATGAATTCGAATTCTCCTCTCAGAACATCGACAGCAGCGTCAGTAAGCCTTCCGGCGGTCGCGAATTTGTCGTGAAGTCCGCTGGTGAGCCACCCAAGTCGTACAGCAATCCATCACGAATAAGGTCGTACTATGTTGGAAACATTGATATCACAGTGGATGATGAAGCTGTAAGAGATCATATTTCATCCCTCGGAATTACCAACGTCTACGAGTTCATTCCTTTAGCGAGACTGAGAGGCCGGAGAACTCCAACATTCAAGTCGTTCAAGATAGCAGTCAGCGATCAGGATGCAAATATCATGGAGAACCGTAATAATTGGGACTGCGGAATAATCATCCAGCCCTTTCGTCCGAAACCGAGGTTTAACACCTCGGCACCGAATCAACGCTACTATGGAAGATCACGCAATATCGCAAGCAGAGCTGCTCGACAGGGAAATAGGCACCCCATGCGAAGAGAGCATTATTCCGAATTCCAACATTACTAGTTCTTCTGTCCCAACTTATCGTTCTCCAGCAGGCCTATTCGATAACCATGCAAAGTTATATGTCGACAATCTGGGTTGGGTTTCTTTTAATTGCGAAGGTTTCAAATCTAATTGGCCCTCTCTTCGGGAAATTCTGTCGAGGAAATATCAGGTGATTTGTATCCAAGAACACTGGTTAATGGAATCAGAATTGCATCTTCTGAATGATTTGGCATCGAATTATGGATATTACCGTTTGGGGTCATCGTCGATGAACGATCGCATTGCCTTAGGAGTGATTCGTGGACGAGGTCATGGAGGACTTGCAACATTCGTTTTAAATATCCAAGGATGCAAAGTTGAGTTCATTCAGCAATCAACAACAAGAGTACAAGTTTGCGACATCGTCATACATGAATACAGAATTCGATCTATCAACGTATATTTGCCCTGGAACCACTCACGCGACCTGAATGCGTACAGTGAATATCTTGAATGTATTGCAGTAATTTCCGACCTCGTCCTTTCGGACGAGACTACGGTTCTATGCGGCGATTTCAACTGTGACTTTATCAGAAAAGACAGCATATGTGATGAACTTTTGGAATTATGCAACACTTTCAATATGGTCATGGTCGATTTGGAGTATGGTTCGCAGCTTACAAAGACTTATCACAATGCTAACGGAGGTTCTTCGTGATCGACCATTTTGCCATCAGCAAATTCTCCATCGCAGACTGTTCGTTTGAAGTTCTTGATGTTGCTGTCAACTCTTCGACACACACTCCAATACATGTCAGTTTCGCGCTAAATGATTTCCATACCGACGCACAACCACCGCCAGCTAATCAACCAATTTTTCATGAGTCGAAAACTTATGTCAAGTGGAGTAAAGCCTCAATTAATCAGATTGAAAATTATCAGCACGAGGTTGAGCGCATGTTTGGAGCAATTCAAGGACCTCCAGATAGCGATGACCACGATACGCTGTCTGAATGGTTAGAGCAGTGTGTCCTTAAGAGCATCAATACACTGAAAAGTGCCGGTGACAAATTCATCCCAACAGGTGGAGGCAAAAGATGGTATGGTAAGGTGTGGTGGTCACCAGAGCTGAACTATCTGAAGCACCAGGTCTGCGTCTGTCATCACCATTGGTCAGACATTGGGAGACCTAGGACCGGTGAAAAATATGAGGCATACATTCAAGCTAAAAAGCGGTTCAAAGTTGCTTGCAAAAGATCACGAAGGACTCATGAAGAATCGGGCTGGCGTGAACTAGAGAATTCAGCATCGCCTAACGATTTTTGGGTTAAGGCCAAGCGCCTGTGCGCCAAAGGCAAGAGCAGTGGAAAAGATGCCACGATAGATGGAAATAGGGATCCTCTGGCAATTGATAATCTATTTGCAGATAACTTCAATCACTCGTGTACTCCATTAGACGAAACTATGAACTCCCTGATGATGAACGAGCTACTACATCGCCTTACAGTCAAGCCTCATTTCGAAAATAACACGGAGGTTTCATCGCGCGATATTGAGAATATTATTACAAGACATCTGAAAAGAAACAAATCGCCTGATCATTACGGACTATATGCAGAGCACTTGCTATACGCGAAGAGCATTATTTCCCCGTTATGGGTTCAAGTACTGCGCATAATGCTGAGGACAGGTTATTACCCCTCTTGCTTGAAAATCAACATGTTTACTCCTATTCCCAAGGATGGTTGTTCCACAACCCATGGCAACGTAAGGAGCAATCAATTTAGGGGCATAGCAATTGCTCCTCTATTCAACAAGATTATTGAAGGAGCCATACTCCTGATCAATGGCGACAAACTTGAAAGCGATTCTTTGCAGTACGCCTATAAACGAAATTCGTCAACTGGAAAATGCTCATCTGATCTATTGGCAACCATCCACGAGTACACCCAACATTCTACTCAAGTAATTGCCTCTTTCCTTGATGCCTCAAAAGCATTTGATCGTTTGATGCATCCTCTACTTTGTCTCAAGCTTTTGCAGCGCGGAGTTCACCAATCGATTATTAGACTTGTTCTAAACTCCTTGGTTGATTGCACAGGATTTGTTCGCTGGGGCAACGTAATTAGCAAGCCATTTGTTGCTCAAGCTGGCGTCAGGCAGGGTAGTACTTTGGGTGGAGTATTCTGGAATCTTTACGTTGACGGATTGATACAGCTGCTGAGAAGTCCGAGAAGGGATGCACTGGGCCATTTGGATACGCTGGTTGTTTTGTCTACGCCGACGATATCGTTCTTATCTCCCCGACGAGGCAAGGAATGGCGGCCATGATAGGAGCGTGCAAGGGATATGCATCCTCCCATCAAATATCGTTCAACGAAACCAAATCAAAAACGTAACTTACAGTGGGCAAAGAAAGCACGGTATCAACACTAACAGCGGTAATATAAAGCATCTTGGCTTTGAAATCGAGACATCAAAATTCGGGCACCCTTTCATTTCCATCAAGAAAGTTCTGCGCCAATTTTATCAGTCCGTGAATAGCATCATGCGAATTCCGTGCTGCACGAATCTGTTTCTGAGATGGCGACTTATTAGAACTTATGCCTACTGTCACATCGACTATGTGTTGCAGGTAGCTCAATTTATCGATTTATCCGATCTCAAGATTTTGGACGTCGCAACGCGTCGCACCGCACGTCGTGCTTTCAACCTGCATCACTCGTGCAGCAATACCCTACTTTACTTGGTGACTGACTTGACTCCAACATTTATTAGAGCAGCCCAACTACAAGCCAGACCCGACATCCCACCCACATGGAACCAAGACCAGTACAACGCCGTAATCAGCCTCAGATTGGCGAACGTTTCAGGAAAAGAGGCAGCTAATTCTGTCAGGGAAACTGCTCAAAAATCAACAACAACAGATGACTACAGACTTCGCGCACAATTTCTCAAGGCCATTTTGAATCATACTGATCCAATAGCTCGTCAACTAGCCCTGACTCTGTCGACACCAACATCCCTACGTGACTAGTTCCCGCAATGCTGATTTCCTTTACTGTCTTTCCTACTTGATTCACTTTTCATTTGTACTTTTTAGTACGTTCAATAAAGATATATATAAAGATATATATTCTGAATGTGAATAATCATCAAATATTTTTTAACTTTTATATCAGTAGGTAATGTTTCTAGATAGTTTATATAAATATTTAATTTTAATATATTTCCTTCATCAACTCGATCTACATTTTGTAAATGCATTTTACTATTTAAATGAGATTGATAACTTCTTTTTGTTTGCAACTGTCTTTTACATAAGTTACAATAAAACTTGGTATTTTCCATTTTTTTATTTTTTAAAGAAAAAATTTGTGTTTTAATTTTAGATATAAACATTCTAATATCAAGGTCTTGAGAGTTATTATATATTTCACGTTCTTAAGTTATTTTATTTTCTTTATCACATTAAGTTTTATCATATTAAGTTTTATCATATAACGTTTTATCAAAAGATAATTTAAATTTATTTTCACTAACTATTGATTCTTCATCATCATCATAAACTGATTCTTCAACATCATAAATTACACTTTTTGGTATAGGATGCCATTCCCTGATAGGATGCCATTCCCTGATAGGAATATCTAATTCCAAATTATATTTATTATTTGATAATAATATAATAGAGAAAAAAATTGGTCTTTGATCTCTTTTGGAAAATTTAATAACACCACCATAATCTGAATCATTTTTAGTTTTTATTAAAGATGATAAAATTTTAAATAGACTAGATGTAAATCCTAATTTAAATTTTGTAGACCCGACACATAGTTGTCTAATAGTATCTTCAACTATTCCATCATTATTATTTTCAATTGTAAGAAAATGAAATTTGGATAAAGTTTGATTATAAGTAGTATCAATATCATGTACATTAGCATGAGATATAAATTTTACTTCACTTACATTTTTATAATTACTAATATTTTTATAATCTTTTTTACCATTTACACCTTTTTCAGATGTTTCAGAATCATCATCTATATTATCATCATCTATATTATTATCATTATTATTATTATAAGATTCTTTAAAATTATCATTATAAGATTCCTTAAAATTATTATGATTATGATTATGGTCATTGTTAATAGTATAAGGTGTTGTCCACATATAAATTTTTTCTTGTTGAGCTAAACCATTTATATAAGATTTCAACAAATTAATATTTAAATTTGAATATAGTCCTATATAAGTATCATCATCATATCTTTGTGGCATATCAGAACTTTCTTGTTTATAAATTGTATCTCTATAATATACTTGACATAGTAACTCTTCATTATGTTTTTTGCTCTCTATGTGAATGTTATATTGATCATGTTCATCAACAAATAATCTAATTTTTTCTTTTGAAAAAGATTTTAATTTTTTTACTAATTCTCTAATATTGATATAATTAATTATTTTAGTTACTATCCAATCAGTATTACTAATTGGCAACACTGCTCTAATAAAACCATAAACGTTGTTATGACCTATTATAACCATATTTTCTTTATTTAGTTCTACATATGCAACATCATTATACTTACTTACAATATCCATAAATTTTATAAATGGATCTCCTGGAAATATACAATAATTGGTTTCTATAGAAGGTAAACCTTTGGTCTGTTCTCTAAATATTTCGGCTTGCAATTCAAACAAAACATTAACATCTATACATGGATTATTATTATTATCAAAAAATTTATTTTCAAATCCCGATGATCTCGTCCAATAAGAAGAACAGGATGATACGGGCGAATATAATTTTTTTAAATTTGCCTTTTCCATTTTTTTATTTTTATTAGAAAAAATTTTATTTTTTTATTTTTATTAGAAAAATTTTGATTTTTTTCTCATCATATAAAAAAATTACTTTTTTATTGTTTTAAAAATGATGCTACCAAATGTTGGTGGAGGTGCCTATAACCGTAATAATCGTGAATCAGAAATAGAAATAGAAAATTATATCATGAAAACTGGAGACGTTTTATCTGGTCCATTGCATCTTCCTATCCTCCCGCAACAAAATACAGAGTTAACAAATAAACAATATGTTGATACACAAATCAATGACTTAAAAGAAAAATATATAAACGATGTTTTGGTTCCACTGATGAATGAATTAAAGTTGCTTAAACTTAATGACAAATCATTAAACGAAAAATTATTAAAACTTGATAAAAAGGATAGAGAGCTAGAAAAAGAAATAGCAAAACTTTTTAAAAAAATTTCTGAACAATCAAAAATTTTAATATTGCTTTCTATAAATTTAAAATCTGCAGTCATTAAAAATAAACATCAGATAAAAATGTTAAAAGAACAATTAGAAGATGAAATAGAAAAACTTCCTGAAAGAATTAAAAAAAATTTAAAGCAGTTACAAACTACATTCCAAAAAAGTGTTGATGAATTAAGTTCTAAAATTACTCAACAAATGAAAAAGATGAATAGAATAATCAATGAAGTAAACTCACTTAATGAAAAATTTGATAAAATGAAAACTCTAAAAATTAATTTAGAAAATGAATTAAAGAAAAATTTACAAGAAAAATCTAAAGGAAATAAAGAACAGTTAGATGCTGTTAAAAGACAATTAGATGTTCTTAAAGTTAAATTGAATGCTCTAAAAACGGCGTTGAAGATTAATCAGGAGAAAATGCAAGTTAATAGAAAAGAAATTAAAATACATCACACGCTGCTTGACGCGATAGATAAAGTGCAACGGAAAATTAATAAAGTTATCACGAAGTTGTTGGACATTCACACACGTAAATCTTGATCGGACCAAAGGTCCTCAGGTTACTAACCAATCCTAAACGTAAGTCTTAACGTAAATATTTTTTCCAAAAGTCAAATTTAATCCTAAAAATGCCTATAATTTATAAACACAATCTTAAACATTATGCTCCAAATAAAAAAATTGCTCATGAACCATCCATGAAATCTGTTTACCATTATGACAGTGTAGAAACAATTCAAAAAGAAGGGGCTGGTATCTTTTCTGGTATTGGAAGTATCGTTAACTTAATTAAAAATAATGAAGATTTGATTACATCTGCTGCAAAAGGAGCAGCTGCTATAGGTAGTACAGCTAGTGCAATATCAAATGCTGCTAAGTCTCAAAACGAATTAAAACAACTAGAAGCTATTCGTAAACTTAAGAATGATTCTGAAGAACTAAAAAAATTAAAAAAACTTTCAGAGGAAACAAAAAACAAAATTGCCAACATAGCTGTAGGGTCTGATGGTAAACACAAGAAGAAATCAGGCGTAGCCATAGAACCTACGGTTCGTTCAATTGAAGAAATAAGAGGTAATGGTGTTAACAGCAACCTTCGGTCTAACCAGCAGAGCTGTTGCGGAGCTGGTTCAGCAAAATTTTTTAGTAAAATTTTTTTTAGTAAAATTATTTTAGCAAAATTTTTTCTGTGTGTGAGAAAAACAAAAAGTCAAATTATTTTTTATAAAAATGTCTTCTCTTATCGAAAATAAATCTAGATTAGACGATCCTCCGTTCGTCAGTTATAATAAAAAAAGAATGACTATATAAGAATTGCTATGAATCCCGGTTCTTCCAGTAGAGTAAATACTGGAGGAGATTTAATCTTTGAAGTTGATAATCAACACAGTTATATATATCTACCTGATTCATTTTTACACTGTGAATATTCTTTATATAGTGACGCCAATTTTACAACACCATCACCAGAAACCGATAATATTGCATTAGAGAGTAATTTTTTCCAAGATTATTTACACAAATGCGTTTAGATGCTGCCACTCAAAATATGGAAACAATAAGTGATTCTCCAGGTGTAATTGATACAATGCTTAGATTTGTAACAATTGGTGAAAATAATAAAAAGTATGAAATCGAAGGTTGGTTTCCTGATAGTAATGATGGTATAATTGTTGATGATTTAACTCACGCTCGAACAGATACAGCAGGAATTGCGAAAGATGTAGAAAATATTGCAAAACATTTAAATAAAGCAAACAATAGTGCATATAAAGAAAGACGTGAATTTAACAAGAAAAGTAAACAGACAGTAAATTGGTCATTGTCTCCATTATTCGGTTATTTAGATTATGACAAAATATCATGTCAATTAAAATTTAAATTAATAGTTCATCGTACAGCAAATAATGAATTAATCGTTTATGGCAAGACTGGAAAAAAAGCATATTTAAAAATTGATAGACTTGAATGGTGGATCAAGCATATTACTCCTTACTCCTAGTTTAGAGGTTGAAACAGCTATTGCAAAAAGATTAAATACTAACAAACCAATTCCAGTAAATTTTCTAAAGTGTACTGCTAGTTCAGTAATTTTTTCCGAACAAAGATTTAACTGGCATTTTACTAGAACTTCGAATACTCCAATATATTAATTACTAACATTTCAAAGAAATAATTCTCCAAGTTTTGATAAGAACAATAATCTTTTCCATATTAATACAATTCGACGTTTACAAGTTGCTTTAAATCAAACCCGATATCCAATTGATCCATTGAGATTCGATGATACCAATAATCAATTTATGGAAGGATATGATGCTTATCGAAATCTTTGTATAGAATTTGGAGTTGAACCACAATTAACTCCTGGAGATTGGAGACATTTATATCCTGTTTTCTGTTTCGATTTAAGTGCACAATCTGAAGATATTATCAAGACTGGTTGTGATGTAACAATTAATATTGAAAAAAAAGATTCCACAACTTCATTGATGGCTTAGGGTTTATTGCTAGAAGATGTAAAATATTCTATTGAAATTCTTAATGGAAAGATGGCTAGGATAGGTTAAATTAAAATTTTTTGTAACTTCAAATTTTTTTATAACTAGAATAGATTAAAATTTTTCCTAACTTAAAATGTTTTTGTAACTAGAATAGATTAAAATTTTTGATAACTTAATTTTTTTATTAAAAATTTCGCAAGCGAAAAGAAATAATAATAAAACTGTTGAATTAAAATTACGTAATATTGTTGACAAAAATACACCTAAAACTATTACGATTAACAAAAAATGTATTACATAAGTAAACCAATGATAGAGAATATTCAATTGAAAGAAGAAAAGAATGGCGGGATTCTCCCATTAATTCCTCTAATAATAGGAGGTATAGCAGCAGGAAGTGTTGCAGGTGGGACAGCTGGTATTGTCCAAGCAGTAAATAAAAAATAAATCAGAGAAAGCAGCATTAGAAGAACAAAAACGACATAATAGAGAGCTAGAGAAAGTTGCTAGGGGTGAAGGAGTAGTAGATAATTTCATTAAAAAACTAAATTTAGTTGATGAAGGAAAACGAGTTCTTAAAAATATTCTCCACAATGTTGATGATTTAATTGAAATTAAAGAAACAAAAGATGGTTCTAGAATATATCTAAGTTCTAGTATGATTAGGTAAAGCAATTATTTTATTTTATCTTTAAAAAATTTTTTATCTTTAAAAATGGATTCCGCTAATTCCACAAATTCCGAAAATTTAATTAAATTAAAAATTTCTAATTTAGATTTATTGAATTATCTCTTAAAAGTACATAAAACCTTAAACTATCAGCATATTGGAGGTGACATACAAAAAACATTAGAAAACTTTCCTGGATTTATTTGGAGTAAATATTCAAAAGAAAAACATCTTCCTGGTCATTCATATACCGGTCCAGGAACTCGATTAGATATAAGACTAGAGGTGAGAATAATGATCCAAAACCAGGTGAAGAACCAATAAACAGAGTAGATGAAGCAGCTTACAGTCATGATTTTGCTTATCGAAATCATGACCTAAGTTCTCGACATGTAGCTGATAAGAAGATGATTCAAGAATTAGATAGTATTCAGAATCCTACATTTAGAGAAAGAATTGAAAGAATGTTTGTTAAGAAAGCTTTACAAGCAAAAATATTATTCGGTCAGGGTTTAGACAAAACTCATAACTCTGAAACCTACGCGTCTGAAATTCATAAAGAACACAGGAGGCCTAAATATTTATTGAAAGTAAAAGTATTTAATAAAGATGATATTTGGAGTGCTGATCTTATTCATATGCCGAATGATTCTGATTATAAATACGCATTGACCGTTATAGATTTATATGCACGATACGCTTGGGTAAAGCCTTTAAAAAACAAAAGTGGTCTATCATTTAAATATGCGTTTGAAGAAATCTTTAAGGAAACTAGTAGAAAGCCAAAAAAATTGTTTGTTGACAAACGGTCTGAGGTTTATAACAGAAATGTTCAGCCACTATTTTAAACTGTTTATTCAACTGAAAATGCAGGAAAGGCTGTAGTAATAGAGCGATTTAATAGATCATTGAAAAATAAAATTTTTAAGAAATTTACAGAACAAGGTAATCAGAAGTGGTTGAAGATACTACCAGGAATTGTTGAGGATTATAACAATAAAATTCATTCAGGCATTGAAGAAACTCCAAAGAATGCTTCTAATGACCCCGATTTGATACGAAAGAAAATATTCGAAAATAATTATTCGAATGAGAGTAATCCGAATTTACAGAAACTTAAGCCGAAATTTAAAATTGGAGATAGAGTTAGAATATTTAAGTAAAAGAATAAATTTGAAAAAGGCTTTGTTGGTTATTGGACTAAAGAAATATTTGAAGTTGGTAAAATAAATCAAACTTATCCGATTACTTACGAAATCAAAGATTTAGATGATGAAGATATCAGAGGCCGATTTTATCAAAATGAATTACAACGAAGTGATTTTTGATTATCATTATCATTATCATTATTATTATTCAATTCTAACATAATATCAAGAAATGGTACTCCTTTTTGTAATTTAAATAAAACATAAAGACATAATTGACCGCAATAAGTAGTTCCTGGTTTTTGAATTTGAAATGTATTATAAGTTCCATTGCCAAGTAATTCTTTGACTTCATTTGGAGGCAATCCATATGAGTCGAACCAATAGTTCTCAGCCTCCGGGCGGTCAAAATAAGAATTATCTCCGTTTATATTTCTTTGACCCGCAGACCAATGTACTCCTTTTTCATCTGATGTGTGAAGATTTGTTATGAAATTTATAGATGGCTTATTTTTTAGGAATTGCAATTCGTCTCTCATCAATATGTGAAAATTCCTTATTCCCAATTGATTAGCAATTTTCTTTAGATCA
Organism: Prostheceraeus crozeri; assembly: GCA_907163375.1. Classification (NCBI taxonomy): domain Eukaryota; kingdom Metazoa; phylum Platyhelminthes; order Polycladida; family Euryleptidae; genus Prostheceraeus; species Prostheceraeus crozeri. The sequence continues at coordinate 11,598 of CAJQUW010007778.1, forward strand.
AAATTTGTAGTTGTTTGCGTTCCATATTATTTTAAGAACTCGGTAATGCTAGACATTTTATAATAAAAAAAATTTTGTAGGGGCCCCTAGTAGTCAAAAGGGGGGTATTGATTTAAAACTGTCCCATAGTGATGACTTTCCTTACTACTTATTCGATTTTGAAATGATTTAATTTAATCTAAATTAAAAAGTGACATTGTAAGGAATCGGTTTATTAGCAGAGCTAGTGCCTCGCACATCTTTTATCAATAGTAATTCGTCTCATCAATATGTGAAAATTCTTTATTCCCAATTGATTTGCGATCTTATTTAAATCGAAGTTTGTCGTCGTTTGTTTGCCGTATATTTTTAAGAACTCAGTCAGACCAAAAGCTCTGGGAGACAACTCAGTCAGATTTTCACCATTCATTTTAAATGAAGAAATTCTATTTCATAAATTTCATCAAAAGAATTGTTTGCCAGCATGAATTGAGGTGGTAGCAGCTGCGGCTTGTGGCAGACAATAGCGCCATATGCGGGTATGCTTTAGTCGCTTCGCTGGGGGCAAAGGTCATAAAGATTCTCTCTCTCTCTCAGAAACAGCTGACGCCACAACTAGCTTGCCTAAACAACTGTCGCGTATTGACAATTTCATTCTTTCTGTGAGTGTTCTACAAGACTGATATACTGTGTCTGCAATTTTGTGCGTCTTCCTGCTCTGCTGTAGCAATGTTTATCAATTTCGTTTCACCTTCGATTTTGTTCATCCTTCATCTCGGAATATGTCATCATCATCATGAAGCTGTGACAAATAATGAGTGCTTCTAATCATCGAGAATTCATCGACTGTTTATCTTTCGAAAGAATTTGACTGGAGAAATCTTCAATACCGCTGATCTGGTGCTTGTGAATGCCATTTTGTCTCTTCACAAGAAAATGTATCATTAATGTCAATCTCGCAAAAAAATTATAAGTAGCATAATCTTCCTGTTATTTATGCGAGAGACGTGAAGAACTGCGAACAGCGTTCCCATTTCCAGATTTACGTACGAGTAGAACGTCTTTTCTCTCTTCCAAGAGCAGCAGTTACTGAGAGAATGAGGAACGGAGACAGAAAGTGAAATGGGGGAATGTACTTCGTAGAGACAGTGCATGATGGAAGTTCTATTAATTTATCATAATGATCTAGTCTAAGTAATAATTGGGATTCCTTATTTTTCATATAACGTACTCTATCTTTAGGTTTTTCTTTGTTCATTTTTTCAATGTCCATTAAAGTAGAACTACGTTCATATGATAACGAAGGATATATTTTTGCGGTTTCTTCCACTTTTGCTTCTCCCATTTTCGTCCCGTTGAGGTTTCTTCCATTTTTAAAGAAATATTATTAGACACATAATTTTAGTTATCTCATATTTTAAAACCTGAAAAATGGATAAAATTCATGAATTTAGACGTTTTTAAAAATACCAATTTTTTGATGATGTTGTGCCGGTCTTACCACCGGTAATAACTAACAAGTATGATACATGCGTTTAATGGAGAATGCGCTTTTTAGCATTGCGAAAACATAGTTGATTTTATTTCAGGAAATTCACAAGCTCAAACAAACATGGAAGAGTACAAGTAAATAGACACACTCAAACACATGAGACATAGTTATGTAATTAAATCAGAATGGCTTTAATAGCCATCGGCACACTCCCCCCTTTGTTTGGGAAAAGAAATGTTCAAGCGAGGGGATGGCCAAAAGTTCGATAATCTTATCTCCAGATAGATTCGAGAGGTGAACCAGAATCATGGAGAGCAAAAATGCCTTACCCCAACGAATCACCATTATGGAGTACACTCAGTCTCGTAATCGTTCAGATACCGCGGTCGGTTCCGCGTTCTCCTCGGCCGTTCTCCTTGGTTTTCTCCTCGATTGTTCGTGGGCATCGGATGGAGCACACTTCGTTCGCGTACTGCACCTCCACTTCTCCGGGAGTAGTAGTAACAGGTAGCGACGAGCTACCAACGCCGATCGCACTGTTAGATGAACCGTCAGGCGAGAAACTCGGCTCAACCGCCTCGTGTGCCGTTTCAAGATATCGATCTTCGGTATCTCGGCATTCCTTGTATCTCGGCTTTATATTCGATTGGTTAAGAACGGAAGTACGCCCTCCGGGATACTGGACACGATAAGAGGTGTCTCCTACAGTCTCTGTGACTTCCCCACGGTGCTCGTAATCTTCCCCGCTACCTCTTCGAGTGTAAACCTTCTGTCCTATATCGTAGTTTCTAGTGATGCCTTTCCTCCCCGCATAACGCTTGGAAAGACTCCGCGCCTTCACCTCTATCACTTCACCTCGGGTGGACAAGTACGATCTCATCTCTCTTCCTAGCAATCGGCTAGCTGGTGTCTTCCCGGTAGACTCATTGAATGTGCTGCGGATATCGTACAAAGCTTTCTGTAGCCTACGCTCAAACGAAACCTGTGGACAAGACAACTTCATCTTAGCCAGTCTAGACTTCAAGGTTCGATGCATCCTTTCAACAGTGCCATTGGCCTGAGGATAATAAACCGACGAGAAGTGGTGAGAAACTCCGCAAGTTCTCAAAAATCCTTCGAATTCCGTGCTCCTAAAAGTTGCCCCGTTATCAGAGATAATTCTCTCGGGCATTCCGAACAACGCAAAGATCCTTCTCAGCTCCATAACAACCTGGCGGGAGCTACCATTTGGTATCTGGACCGCAAAAGGATACCTCGAAAACAAATCAATAACTGTCAGAGGCACATTCCCTTCAGTGGACTCACTAGGGCCAGTCAGATCAATAGCAACGGCCTTCCACGACTCCTCCTCCTTGTCAGCTACAGGGACCGGTCGAGACTTATCGGGAAACCCATTTCGTGAACAAGCATCACATCGATCACAATACTCCTTGATGTCGTGAGCTATCCCAGGCCAGTATACAATGGATCTAAGGGCGGCTTTCATTTTACTGATGCCAATGTGGCCCTGATGATACTCAACAAGCAGCTTATGACGAAGACTACTAGGCACGACCAAAGTATCTCCTTTGAAGATAAGAAATCTATCACCTATCCATTTGACAGACAGGCTGTCACGAAGTGCTGAAAAGTTTCCGAGTTCTTTCAAGTCGATCCCTCTCCACTGTTTGGAGATAGCCTTAGCTACCCAACATAACCTCGGATCCATCACTGACTTCTCAGCGACCTCTGAAAACTGTATCGGGATGACATCACTGATAAAACAGAGCGTTACTTCTTCTCTCTCGCCTTCCGTTGCCTCTGTGGAACTAACTGGATTTCGAGACCGCATGTGAACCGCATAGACAGAGAGTCGACAGGTTTCTCGAAAAGACTCAATAGTGGCAAGTGGTCGGTTTGAACCTTGAAAGTACGTCCAATGAGAAAATTCCTAAACCTGTTAAGCGCAAACAAGACCCCAAGGCATTCCTTTTCGACTTGCGAATATCTCTTTTCTGTGTCTGTACGGCTACGCGAGGCAAACATGACTGTCTTCCCTTTCTGCAACAAGACTCCTCCCAAACCATGTCCGGATGCGTCACTTTGTACAATAACCTCCTCATCAAGTCGAAAAAATCTACGTACATGTATATCCTTCACCGCTGCCTTTAATCTACCGAAAGCTATTTCATCCGTTTCCCGCCAGCTCCATGTTTCCTGAGGCAAAGATTGCCATAACGGCTGTAGTAGAGTACTACAATGTGGAACGTTTGAGTGACATACGTAGGCTGCTAGGCCTAGAAAGGAACGCAACGAAGCGGCACTCTCAGGGGCAGGCGTGTCCAGCAGATCATCAATTAGCTTCCTCGAAACCATAACCCCCGACTGAGACCATGAATATCCGATAAATTCAACTGAAGATTGGTGGAAAGAACACTTAGCCTGATTTAGTTTGACGCCCATATCATCGATCCTAGTGAGAACTTTGTCGAGCATAGCTTCAGATTCATGCTTCGATTCGGCGAAAATAAGTACATCATCCAGATAACACACTGCATTCGGTATGTCTGACAAAACGTCCGACATGAACCTCTGGAAAATGTCGGGTGATGACGAGAGACCAAATGGCAGTTTATTAAAACGAAAACGGCCAAACGGAGTAGAGAATGTGAGAACCTCACGACTGTTCTTGGCGACCGGTATTTGCCAAAATCCGTTCCGACAATCAAGTTTAGAGAAAAAGGAAGCCTTCTGAACACGACTCATCAGCTCTTCAACCGTAGGCATCTGCAGCTCAGGCCTTTTCACATGTTTGTTGACGTACCTGAAATCGACACAAAGTCTCACGTCACCTGACTTCTTGTAGCCTACTACAATAGGTGAACACCAGTCGCTTGGTTCCTCAACCTCCTCAATGACACCTTCCCGCACCATCTTCTGCAATTCAGCCTGCACGGGCCCGCGTAGAGCAATAGGAAGTCTACGAGCAGGAAAAGATCGTGGCACTGCGTCATCTTTCAGAACGACCTGGCAAGCTCTAGACATAGGAACACAACTTGGACCCTCGAAAACGGAAGATACCACCATGACCTCGTTTTCAGTACGGATAATACCCAGACCCTGGCATAAAGCGAAACTCAGCAATGCTGGACCGTCCTCTTCACAAACATAAAACTCAGATGACATGCTCTTAGTCTTGTAGGTGACCTTCAAATGAACGGTACCTAAGCAATTCAACTGCTTTTTTGCCGTAAGCCTTCAAGCTTTTGGAAACCGGGGTAAGAGTATAACCACGTGAGAGATCCTTCGAACTAATAACGTTAACGAAAGCACCTGTGTCTACCAACGCCTGAATTGGAGTCCCATCAATTGCAACTTCGCGAACCATATCGTAACCGCTGTTGGATACATGGAAAATATCGACCTCCTCGGCATAACTTTCAACATGAGAAACCGAACGTTCGGTACAACATTTGGCATAGTGGCCTTTCCGATTACATTTTGAACACATTCTGCTTCGGGCAGCACAGTTGGGACTGTTGGCTAAATGCTCTGATGAACCACAACGGTAACAGGCCCGATTGGCACCTGACTGGTCCTTAACTTTTTCCTTATTTGCCTTAGTCTCCTTCGATTTACCGTGACTTTTGGACGCGTTATGTTTTGGGTTTCTATTGGACTCAACGGCATGAACATCAGCCTTAACAGGAAAATCGACAGTAGTAAGCAAAACTCCACTTCTGGACCGCGCAAGATGGCCGCCATGGCTGACGTCCCCCCCCCTCTGGAACGGCAGAGTGTCGTGGTCGGCCGCCGTGGTGCTTCGTGTCTGAGTCCCCCCCCTCTGGAACGATAGAGTGTCGTGGTGGACTTGGGCGACCGCCAGGATTAGTCTTGAGGCTATAGTGTGTGATGTTTTTCGTGCAATCTGCTGAATGTTGGGTTGTAAAATGGGTTGTTTCGAGTGGAAGGAGTGGTCGGATGAGAAAACGGAGGTCGGATTCGTATTCAGCGTGAAATTCTGCATCGGTAGGGTGAGTTTCAAGGCAATCGGTGAGAAAAAATTTTCAACATTTTTCGAAAAACGACAGAGTTAGAATTTGGGACGTTTTGGTGTGTAGCGTCAAAACGAAGCATCGGATGAGAAAACGGAGGTCAGATTCGGATTCAGCGTGAAATTCTGCATCGGTAGGGTGAGTTTCAAGTCAATCGGAGAGAAAAAATTTTCGGCTGACTCCCCCCCCCCCTCTGGACAGCTTGCTTCGATTTTGGCTTCCAGTGGACGGATTTTGTCGTGCGATAGCTCGTTTGAAAGCTAAGAGTGAGACAAATTCAGTGAAAGAATCGGTTTGTTCCTATCTGTCTTCGTTCAAAAGTTAGAGTGGTTACAAGATTTTAGGTCGGAGCTCGCTCACCTGAAAAAATCCTAAGTGTCAGAGTGGCTTTGTATGGGTAAAATTTTGAAAATTTTCCAAAGTGTGGAATTTCGACCTGGGACCTTTACCAAAACATTTTTCATCAAATTTCACTGACCTTCCCCCCCCCCCCCCCGACAGCAATCTTCTAACTTTGGTTCCAGTGGACGGATTTTGTCGTGCGATAGCTCGTTTGAAAGCTAAGAGTGAGACAAATTCAGTGAAACAAACGGCTTGTTCATATCTGCCTTCGTTTAGATGTGAGACGCCATTTAAGATTTTGGGACATTGGCGAAAAACGACAGAGTTAGAATTTGGGACGTTTTGGGCTGTAGCTTCAAAACGAAGCATCGGATTGGAAAACGGAGGCCAGATTTGGAATCAGCTTGATGTTATTGTCCAATGAGGATCATCATCCAATGAGAATCAAGCATTTCTTTATAAATAGCGAGCCTTCCACAGTGAGAATCATTCCATCGTTGAATCACACGAGTGACGGACGCACATTTTCTCTCTCCCTAGTTCCCTGTTCTATTATCCAACTAAAATGGTAAGTCGCTACTTCCCTCCCTCTCCTCCCTTGAACGTAAACTTAATACAATCTTTTTTCATTTTCAGGCATCTACTCCATCTGCTGCACTAGTAGGACAAAATGGCGGTCAAACGTTACAAGGTTCGCTACGGTCAGATCATCTACAACTGAGGCCAGTGGAAGAAACAACCAAGGTACATAATCCTACACCGCTACAGCGTAAATTTAAACAAGCCTTGCGTTATGATGATCATAGCGTAGTACTCCAAACGGGAATGCTCCCTTCCACGGATGTCAAGATAATGCACAATCAGTATGGGACTACATACTGATCCCCGTGAGTCCGTACATTCGCCACCAACTTGATGTTATTGAGGAGTACGTGACATTAAATATGGACATTCCTACTCCTCTTGCTCAAGAGTGGAAGGCTAGAGATGACAAGGATACTCCCTATAGAAAGATTTGGGATGGTAATCACATTTGCCTACCGGTATCACATTGGTGTACTTACTATAAGAAGGATGGAGATCATTCAATACCCATCAGATGTGATGAGCTCGGAGAAGGTACTTGGGATATCCTTTTCAAAGTGAATGGGCTATATTATGGTCGACACAAGGATAATAAAATAGCCTCTCTCTCCATGCATATGGAATCCATCCTATATATTCCGAAACCACCCAACGTGGACGACATAATTGATCAAATCCTTAACAGCAGTGGTACGAAGCGCAAGTCGGAGAAGAATGCTACATCAAAACGCAAATCAAAGGAGAATTGCTAGTCCTTTCCTAACTCTACCCTATGACAATTCGCTTATGTGCTTTGAGTGTCGTAGACGTGGTCTTATTAGATACATTTTACTTCTTCGTTGCCATCATATCATTTGTGTATTTTGTCGTGAAAAGCATCGATGTAATTCTTCATTTTGTAATATGTTATAGAACGTTTCCTTAGATGTGCAAATTTCCGTTTTAGGCTTCTATCATCGTTTTTATGGATTGTGAGGGTGAACCTGTACAGGAGCTCAGTGCTATTGCTATGAACAATTGGACATATCAGATTGTTAGTGTCTATCATCAACATGCCAACTGCGATCCCAATGTTGATCAATGGGCGAGAAAACACATTCGTGGACTTAATCTGAAATATTTGCAAGACTATGGCTTTTCTTGTGAAAGTGCTCTTCTTATTGACTTTAAACGATGGTTAGCTGCTTTCAATGTTATACGCATCTTTTGTAATAATCCTGGTAAGGAGAGGAAAGTATTTCCAATCTAATCATTGATGATATTTTGCTCCCGCCTTGGGATAGTAGAGTGAATCAACATTATCATGAAGTCACGAAACGTTTTAAGGATTTGTGTGTTCCTATTTTGTCTGTTCGTTGTAGTAGCTACGTTCATAACCAATGCTTCTTTCCTCCCTACCTCAACACTGCCAAAGTCCTGTATGGTTATCATTGCTCGCTGTATGATAGTTATCAGCTGTATCTATTTTATCTCTTTCAAACCATTGATTTATAATGCATGCTTGTTACCGTTATTCAATAAATGTTACTATGAGAAGAGTTGTTGTTTTCATGCAATGGATGGGTTAGATAAAGGGCGATCATGTCTTTCTCAAACGACTGCGGAACATTACGTTTTCATAGGCAAAGTTTAAAAGGAGCTGTTCAAGATTATGTGATAAAATTTCATAAAGATGAGACCGACATCGAAGCAGTGGTCGATGATGCTAGCACTCTTTTTCTAGAATTAATGAATACATTCTCTGATAGCATTATCATGGCGCGATTAGTTGCGAAAATTAAGTTTAGTCATTTTGGAAAGCAAGAGGTGGAAAGTCGCTCTTTCCATTTTGCTTCTTACTCAATGGAAGTGGTAGATCACCCCCAAGAATTTTTTAAAAGGCATATGATAAAAATTGCTGAACGTCTTAACGCATTTAACCATCATGGTAGCAGTCTAGTGATTGAAGCGATTTCAGATATTCACATTCAACTTTCCATAAAGAAAAATTGAAAATGCAGTGGTACTTGATTGTAGCACAACTGGTTTTCGAGCTATGTCTGCTCACTCTCGAAGTATATTCCTTCTGTACATGCGTCTATTATTTAGAAAAGGCTAGCAAATTCATATCTTCAAAAAGACTTGCTATAGACATCAGTAACGGTGAAACTATGTGTTGCGATGTATGTAAGCGAAAGGATGGAAATGAAAAGCGCATCTTCAAGAGATGTAAGCATGCTTTTTGTCAACGCTGTTTCATACGTAATTGCATTCAACTTTGTCAATGTAACCACTGTGATATTGCTCATTTCGAGTGTCACTTATGTCGCAATAGTTAGTACCTATGCAAATGTGGTAAAGATAGGTTTTAGCAAAGACTAACACGGAAAATGGCGAAACGTAAAATGGCGAAACGTAAAAGTCAAAAGTTTTCTTCAGCCATTCAAGCTCTCCGACGAATGAAAGCAAATCAGCGATACAATGCTATACGACATGCTAACGATAAATTCATTTGTGAAATTATTTCTCATGTGAGGAAGTTGAGGACGAAGAAATTAGCGCCAAAACAACGAAAGTTACTTAAGCGATATGCTACGAAATTGCGTTTCATCTCCAATCCTAAAGTCGCCCTTCAAAGAAAGAGGAAAACTCTAACACAAAAGGGCGGTTTCCTTTCAGCAATACTTCTAATGATAGCTCCTGCCGTGGGCAACCTATTGGGTAATATCTTTGGCTCTAAGCGTTAATTATGCAAATGTTGAATCTCAAAGTAATAAAATGGATTTCAGACTTCAATGTGATAAAGTTCTGACTGTATCAGGTCCATCTCATGCAGGTAAAACTGTTTTCACGCTGAATTTATTGGATAAAAGAAGGGAGTTGTTTAAGGAACCTATCAATCGAGTGATTTGGTGTTATGGTATTTATCAACCGTCGCTGTTTCAGGAATTGCAAAGTCGCAACTTTATTCGACATGAAGGAATTATTCCAGTGGATAAACTTCAGTCTAATGATGTTGTTGTATTGGATGATTTATTAAAAGAAAGTAAGAATTCAAAAGATGTTACACATATGTTCACTCGCGCAGCACACCATAAAAGGTGCTTTATCATCTATATCACACAAAATTTGTTTCCTGATGGAAAAGAAGGTCGTACACGAAACCTGAATACACACTATTATGCTATTTTCAAGAATCCGCGAGATAAAAGTCAATTTGAAATTTTAGCGCGACAAGTTGCACCAAGAGGTTCAAAAGCCTTAATTGAAATTTTTAAAGCAGCTACTGAAAAACCATACGGTTACTTATTCATTGACTTTACGCAAGAGTGTCCGGAAGAATTTAGATTTCGAAGTGATATTTTGAAAACTCCCATGATTATCTACAAACTATGAGTTCTTATTCTCGCATGATTGTTATTCCTCAGGATGAATATGTACAATTGACTGCCATGCAGCAAGTAAAGCAACCTCTTGCAAATCAAATGTATAGGAAAGAAATAGATTATCAGCAAAATGTTCACATCAAAGATCCACATCGTGCTGTATTATTACAATCGGAAACTGTTGAGCAATTGAAAAACTTGAAGAATAAGATGCGTGACTCTGTATCGACTGCTACACCTTTAGCATCTCGCGCGCATGCCATATCTCTTTTCAACAGTATTGAACCCCATCTCAATGTAAATGATAGAGGAGAAATCATTACAGATGAAAATAAAGTGATTGATGCTTCACGTTATGAAGACTTGATTCAGTATGCGACACGTAGAAAGCGCCGTCAGGGCTATGTTCCACCTGGTTGGTCATACTTTCTTAAACTATTGAAAAAGCATAATGTACCAAAATTTGCTTTAAATAATGAGACATTGAAAGAACTTGATTCAACAGTGGCTACTACTCCAATGCCTCAGGCGATGAAAATGCCAACAAATTGGTTTAAGACGTCACCTGCTACATCCCCTCCCACACTCACTAAGCAAACAAGAGGAAGAACTCGACGTAGATCTACATCGCCACTAAAACTGGTAAAAGGAAAACGTAAAACAGCTCCTCCTAGGAAATACATGTTCTCAGACTATTAATATGAAGCAGATGTGTTGCTTGCCATGTAATGAGCCGCCAGAGGTGAATGTTGTTGTCACTTGCACTTGCTGCGCCAGCTCTCATAATGAAACACCTAAGCAATGTGAACACGATCGCAAAACCGCTAAAGCTAAATGCTGCAGTTGTTGTAAATGTAGAAAGGCAAGAAAACAAAAAGATGAGAAGGAGGAAAAAGAGTCAGCCGTCATCGACTGAACGTTTGAAGTCAATCTATTATGATGTAAAACATCCGGCAGGATTTGCATCTATCAAGAAATTATCAAAAGCGAGTGGTCTTCCACAATCACAAGTGAAACGATGGTTAAAGGGTCAGGCTACCTATACACTCCACAAACAAGCGAAAAAGAAGTACCGCACCCGCCATTATATTGTTCATGACATCGATGAACAGTGGCAAGCAGATTTGTGTGATGTTGCCTCCATTTCAAAACATAACTCGGGCAATAATTTTATTTTAACCGTCATTGATATTTTCTCGCGTTATGCGTGGGCTCAACCTTTAAAAACTAAAGAAGGGAAAGGAGTAGCAAAAGCATTCCAAACAATTTTTCGAGAAGGTCGCATTCCAAAAAGAATTCAGAGTGATCAAGGAAAAGAGTTTGAAAATCAGCATGTGACAAGATTATTTGAGAGGCATGACATTGAGTTGTTTAGTGTAAAGAGCGCTTATAAAGCTGCACTCGTTGAACGTTTTAATCGCACATTAAAAAATCGCTTGTGGCGACATTTTACTGCCAACTTGACACAAAATTGGACAAAGGTTCTACAAGATACACTCCATGCCTACAATCACTCTATCCATCGTTCTATTGGACTCAGACCAGTAGATGTAAATGCTGACAATGTAGATAAAGTGCGCGAATCATTCCAACGTAAACGCACTCATGTGAAAAGTGATGTGAAAATTGGCGATAAAGTTCGTATCTCAAAAGTGAAAAGTGTTTTTGCTAAAGGGTACCTCCCGAATTGGACAGAGGAGGTATTTACAGTATCAAGGATTAATCAAAAAGACTCTCCGACCACCTACAAGTTGAAAGATTACGATAATGAAGAAATTGAGGGTAGCTTTTACCGCGATGAGATTGAGGTAGTCACTGAAAGTGAAACATATTTGGTAGAGAAAATCATTCGATGTAAAAAACGGCAAGGTGAAGAATGGTGTCTTGTTAAATGGACTGGTTATCCTCCAAGTATGAACTCTTGGATGCGTCGTGCCGACATCTTTCATCTAAGTGATCGACAGTGATTCATGCAAAGTTGTAACTAACAATGTTTAGGGTTTGAGCTATGAATCCAACTGCCTCATTTTATTCACGACCCTCCTATGTAAGTGGCGGAGGACAAATTTACATCGGTGCTCGCCGCCAATGTGGAGGTAGCATACTTGGTGCACTGAAATCTGTTGTAGCACCTCTCATATCCAATGTCGGTAGATCTTTAAAACGAAATGTTTTAAGTAATGCCGTTGGCTTTGCTGGTGATGTTGCTAGTGATCTTTCCACAGGTAGAAGTTTTAAGAGCAGTTTGTTGAATCGTGGGAAGGAACGCGGTTTAAAAACATTGAAGCAGACCATTGTTGGTGTTACTCAAGGAAAGAAATCACATAAACGAATGAAAAAAGGAAGGAGGAAACATCGCGGAGCTGGTAAGGTGCGATCTTCAGTCAAAAGGCATTCACGCAAACGTCGCAGAGGCTCTAATCATTCATCAGGCGCTAAACGACGACGCTGCTATAACTTCTAATCATGGAGTGTAAAACTTCCGGTTTTTGTTTGTTTGATCAACAAGCCATACAGACAGATATTCTTAGTTCAAGTATTGTAGATTATCATCCTCGAACAGCTGAGAATGCTGGCCCCATTGAATTTGTTATTCCTGGTGGTAGTGATGACTACATAGATTTGAGTTATGCGATGCTTGATTTGAGGTTTAGAATTCAGCAAGCAGATGGAACTGCTATTGACGATACACATAAAGTTGGACTGAACAATTTACCATTGACTACATTACTTCGCGATGTTTCTCAAACGATTGGAGAGCAGCAGGTGGAAGGTGGTCAAAGCGATTATCCCTATAAATCATATTTCAATCATGTATCACAGTTTCATCCAGCAGCACAAAAAAGTCATATGGAAGCCATGGGATGGTATAGAGATGAAGCAGGAAAATTTGATGTTGAAACAAACAGTGGCTTTGTAAAGCGATCTGCTATGATTAAAGATAGTAAAGTATGTCAGCTATATGGTCCGCTGAATTTAGACTTCTTTAGACAGTCAAAGTTTTTACTCTGTAATACCAGCATGCGACTCAAGCTGACATTGAATAAGCCTGAATTTGCGCTGAATGCATTTGCTAAAGTTGACAATTTTAGAATTCATGTGGAAGATATTGCACTTTACATTCGTCGAGTAGTACCGAATCCAAGTGTCATTAGAGGGCATGCTGAAGGTCTTAACCGCCAAAATGCCATTTACCCCGTTCAGCATACAAAGCTTCTCACCTTTACAATTCCGAAAGAGAAATAAAAAAAAAAGAAAACATCCAAGAAAAAAAAAAATTAATTAAAAAAACACACCACACCAAAGTATCTACCGATTCCGAGGGCAGAAAAGAAAAAAGAAAAACTTAGAAAACAAAAAAAAAAAAAAAAAAAAATAAAAACAAAACAAATAAAAGAAAAAAATAATCAAAAAACAACAAAAAAAGAAAGAAAAAAAAAAAAAAAAGAAATAATAAAAAAAACAAAAAAAAAAAAAAAAAAAAAAAATCTCGAAAAAAAAATAAAAAAAAAAGACAAAAAACCAAAAAACTCGAAGAAAAAAAAAAAAAAAAACCAAAAAAACAAAAGAAAAAACAAAAGAAAAAAAAAACAAAAAAAAAAAAAA